>JASDQU010108113.1:262880-273829 GCA_032191745.1 Picea mariana
GTTGAGTTTTCTCAAGGAGAAAGAGTTTGAGATTAGTTCCTTGTAGGGGGTGATGGAGTCAAAAGTGGAAGCTTCTACTTGGACTTTTTAAACAATAATGATATCACTAATGTAAGAAGGAAAGGACCTAGGAGGAGTAGCACCTTAAGTCCTCCTAGGATCCAAGCTTTGAGAAGGAGATAAGCTAGGGTGTAGGATTTTCTAGGCCCTAACATCTCCTTCCTCTTAGACTTCTTTGAAAAATATTTATATGCAACCTAATTAATCAATGCCTCTAAAGTGATATCACTTTAGGGCTTTAGAGACATGATAATTATGAAGCCAGTCTAATGAAGCTTAGCAAATAAGAAAACAAAGAAGTAACATATTAAGTTATTTGTTTCTAGGGTTTGTTTAGCATGCAATTTCATAATCTTTTTCATGAGAAAGTAAATAATATCATAACCATTCAAAAATGACAAGAGTAAATTTACTTACTTTCACCAAGAATAATCATGCTAAATAACATTAGATTTCCAAAACACTTCACCAATTTTGATTCAAGTTGCAAACAATAGCCTCCAAGAGAGATGTGCCTCCTTATTTCAGCCAAAGACTCCCCAATAGGGCACAAATTTCATACCTCACTCTATCGAGTGAGAGTTGCAATGTGTAAAATGAAAGTACTTTATGCTTATTTATACAAAACTGGTGACCTTTAATTAATTTTAGGTCAACATAAGGCTGACCTGACAAATTTACAAATAAATTCAAATTTGACATAAATAAAATTAATTAACATCTAAATACACCTCCAAGGGTGATGCCATGCCCTTCTAGGGTGACATTGTGGCCATAAGGTGGAAAGTTGAGCCTAAAAGGTAGGGTTCTTGGCCTCCAAAGGCCCCAGATGAAGCCCACACATGCCACTAGGCTCATAAATGCCTCCAAAATGAAAACACTCTCTCTGGATGATGTCCAAGGTCAATATGGTGACATCCCAGGCCTTCAAGGGCCAATGTCCATGTGGAAGAGCAAGATCCCCATGGGTCTAGATATTCTAGGATGCCTCCAAAGGAAACAACCTTCTTTCTTCTTGGTGCAAATATTCAATGTCTTCTTACCCCTGGCCAGGGTTACAACATCCATCTATGGAATTTAAGCTCCCATGAAGGTCCAAGCTAATCATTCCCTCCAGGGGTAAGGTACAACCCTTCCTAGTGTAGCCAATCCTAATGCTCGAAAAAAGGTAGGAGAGATGAGAGGAATAAAGATGGAAAGTGGTAAGTATGGAGGGAATGGACAATGACCTTTCACATACCCACCCAGTGGCAACCCATCCTAAAGGGATATCAACTTACTAGGGCACCATGTCACCCTTCCAGGTATGAATGAGACAAAGAGCATAATTTCTAAGAAAAATTCATGAAATGAAGAAGAATTCAATGAAACATATTCAAGTGCTTCAAAAATCAGAGTGACACATACCATGATACCCAGACTCATTACCTCATGGAGAAAAAATTATTGTTGGTTTAGGACTAGGCTGGTGGGATGGATACTACTACTACTGATAAATGGACTTCACTGAAGAGAAGAGAGGCCCTCTGGGGCCATGCTCAATTTGTCTGACTCTCGGTACTCCATGTCTAGGACCTGAGGGCCTTGAGACATGATCTCCTTAGTTATCCCTAGGGTAGGGGATAACATCTAGCTCCAACTCGGGGACATGTTCTCACCATAGAGCACATGATAAACTCAACATCTCTTATATGACCTATGCCTTCTAAATCTCAACAAAAGGTATTAGTAATCCTTATGGTGGTGATATCACCCCTTGTTCATATATGATATAAAAAATCAAATAAAGAGCATCTCTAATCTAGCATATGATTATGAGCATACATATATACATAATGAATCAAGACAATAAGAAAATGCAACTACCACTATACTAATATGAAATCCAATGGTATGTACAATGGATGCAAATTCATACCTACCTCTACTTACCTGTTGGTTGAATGCTAGGTGTAGTCAAATAACCAGTGAAACCATCCTAGAAACACCTCATGATAACTGCCTCTATGCTTCATCATAAACCAAAAAAATGACAAGTTAAGCACAAAAATAACACGAGTTAGAGCATGCATCATATAATAGGAAGTTGTAAAGTATAGCTCATGGAGGCGGGAGGGAGGGACAAAATTATGCCAAGTTACACTTCTAGGAAATTGCTCAAACCATCTCAAAAAGGGATTATGAAAAATAAAAGGCTCAAAATACTAACTCAATCATCTAGATTATTTTCAAAACGAAATGAAATCAGAGAAATTACAATGAAGTACTCATGAAAATTTTTAGAAACAGAGAAATACAACAATACTTGATTTCTATTAATGAAGGAATTGTAAAGAGACTGTAAAAATACAGAGTACAAGACTCACTAGAATGGTGGAAGATTTATCTTTGAGAAGAGATGTGATGGCTACACTCATTTTCCAGAAGATGATTACAATGAGGCTCTAAATTCCTTTTTATGATAAACATGAATGCCAAAACCCTAGACATCCAAAAACCTAACCCTAGGAGATGAAACACCAAAAGTCATGTGGGCCCTATTTGGGTAAGATAGTACATTAACTTCTAGGGGTCGTAACTTTTTTATATGATCTCCATTTTAGGCGCCTGATAGCTTGTTAGAAAGGTATTTTCAAGAACTACGCATTACACCATAAAAATATGAATACGTCTATAGTTTGACTGTGGTGAGCCAAAAAAACACTGTTTAGGGCCCCAAAATGACCCTGGAAGTATATCAAGATGTGATGACATGAAAACATACAAAATAATCCAGTTGGATTAGGTGGGAGGCCACCAATATCCACTTGGAAGATGTGTAGTGTTTCAGACAACCCCATAAGTGTATAACCCACAATTACAAATAAGTACAAAAGAATGTGCTAAACTAAAAACTGACAAGAGGAGCCAATTGGAACAGGTGGGTGGGCACCAATATCCACCTGGATCAATACTCCCCCATTAGGAAGCAATGGTCTCCATTGCATTGAGTTCCCAGGGAAGAGAGGAAATCATTTTATGAATCTGATCTTGGTGAGATGTGTTCCTTGTTGGAGAAGTTGTGCTTCTTGTCTTGTGGAAGACTGCCACAAAATTGTTGTTGGAGGGGTTGAATATTTTCCACCAACCTGTCTCTGGGTTTGATGGGGAATTGTGTAGGCACCATTGTAGGTGAAGAAACAATATCTTATTTCTCTTCGACAATATGTTTTTTCTATATAAAAGGTGTTGAGTCTGCAGTGGTTGTAGTGGTCTTATGTGCATCCTTTGAACAGACTATGAAGAGGATGAATTTTGCAGTATGAGAGATTACCTTGCAGCACTGTTTTGGTGGAGCATTAGTTGGAACTACCTATGGTATCCTATAGAGCTGACCTTCCAGAGTAATAATGACACTACAAGGTTTAGATTCATAAACAACATGAAATTTCCACATATATGGTTGGCCCCAAAAAAACATCACATACATGAAGAGGGGAAACATCACACACTACCTCATCCTTGAAGGGATGGATTCCATAGGACAGGTGACACTTTTGGCTGACATGAATATCTCATCCCTGGTGAAACCACCCTATGTTGTATGGATGCAGGTGTGGTGTTGTCAACAACCCAAAATCTTTGATGACCTTAGCTGAGATGAGGTTCTTCTAGCTGCTGTTATCAATAATGAAATGCAATGGGGTCCCATTCATCCACATTTGTGAATGGAAGAGGCACTCCCCCTCTTCAGGATCTATTGGTTCTTTTGGTTGAATGGTTGTGGTTGTAACAGTAGCAGTGGGGTGTACATCGATGATCTGTCTGTTTTCAATATTTTGTGGATCAGATTCCGAATCAAGGTTCGGCTCCATGTCTTTGACCTTGACCACCAATGCATTTTTCGAGAAACATTCATCGGTGTTGTGCCAGGGAATTTTTTGGAAGTCACACCACTTCCCAGTGTCATTCTTCGTCTTTCCTTTAGTCTTCTTTCCCTATGTCTTGGACTAGTTTTCTAGAGGATGTTGGTTAGGGCTGTCTTTACTGTGCTTTGGTTGTTGTAGATTTGCAGACCTGAATTTCCATTTGTTCTGGTGCCTAAATTTTTGCTCGATTTTGACAACATATTGATAGGTAGATCCCAATGATGAGATGTTTAGGAAATCCATTTTATTTTGGATGTACCTATGCATATCCCCATGGTATTTCAAAACTAGATTCTGCTTGGAGACTTTGATACACAACTTGGTGTGCAAGGTATGGAAAGTATTTGTGAACTTCGACACTGTTTGTCTCTTCTCTTTCCATAGTGTGGTCCATCTCATGTACTGGTCTTCATAGTTATCAAGAGAATAGTATTGTTCTTTGACCGCATCCATAAAAAAATACCAAGTGGGCTCGACCCCATATATTCCATATTCCTCTGTGGAACTTTTCTCCCAGTAAGTTTCCCACCAATTTTTTACATGGGGGAGAGACTTGAGGAGTGTGAAGGTGATCTTTTCCCTATCGGAAAAATTTTGAACAGAGAAATAACCTTCTAATAGAGTTAACCATTTTTCTAGGGCATTCGCATCTATCTGACCTTAAAATATGGGAATATCAAAATTAACTTGTACCTTGAAGGGAGAGGTTCCTCCAAAATGGTCTCTTGATGAATATGCGCCTGTTGCTATCGACAAATGTTGAAGGATGTGTGAAAAATTCTCCATCATTTCCTCCCTCTGTCGCGTGAGATATTTCTCAAGCAACAGGTTAATACAATATTCTACTCCATCGTTTTTCTTTTATGCCGCCATAGAGGGTTTCTTTGGCATGCAAGAGTGATTGTCCTCAAGAGACACAAGCTCGAGACCCAACTGTATATACTCAAATGTCGTCGGGGACACGTGCGAAAAAAAATGATCAAGATCAGCCTACTCTAATACCACTAATCCAAATTATTTTTGGAACGAAATTAAAGAAGAGAAATTACAATGAAGTACTCATGAAAATTGCCAGAAACAGAGAAACACAACAATACTTGATTTCTATTAATGAAAGAATTGTAAAGAGACTGTAAAAATATAGAGTGCAAGGCTTGCTATAATGGTGGATACTTTATTTCTGAGAAGAGATGTGATGACTACGCTCATTCTATGGAAGATGATTACAATGAGGCTCTGAAGGAATTTTTATGATAAATATGAATGCCAAAACCCTAGACATCCAAAAACCTAACCCTAGGAGATGAAATGCCAAAATGCATGTGGTCCCCATTTGGGTAAGTTAGTACATTAACTTCCCGGGGTCATAACTTTTTCACACAATCTTCGTTTTAGGCACGTGATATACCGTTGGAAAGGTATTTTCAAGAAATATGCATTACACTGTCAAACTTTGACTTCGTCTACAATTTGACTCTGGTGAGCCAAAAAAACACTATTTAGGGCCCCAAAACGACCCTAGAAGTACAACAAGATGTGATGACATGAAAACATACAAAATAATCCAGTTGGATTAGGTGGGAGGCCACCAATATCCACCTAGAATATGTGTAGGGATTCAAACAACCTTGGAAGTGTAGAAACCACAATTACAAAGAAGTATAGAAGAATGTGTTGAACTAAAAAATTATAAGAGGAGCTAGTTGGAACAGGTGGGTGGCCACCAATATCCACTTGGATCACTCAAAGAGCCTGAAGGTTGGCTACCTTGGACGCCATCACATCCTGAGGTATGGGAAGGGACTAGCAAGAACCTAGAGGACGACTGGCAATTTTTTAAAGGAAGGTTGAAAGACTGAGATACAAAACTTCTTCTTAAGGTATTCGACCTACCCTTGAATTCTAAAAGAAGGATTTTACCTAGAGAAAACTTGGGAAAAGTGACATGTTTCCCAACTGCATCCTTAGTGACATAACGAGGTAAAGTAATCGAAGGGATTTGGAAAACKTTGTCACAAGTATCYTGCTTTAGGCAAGCAAYGTCCTTACCCTGATCAATATCTGAGCACAACGATGGTTGATAATCTTMTTCATAGAATAAATCCAAGTTATCAAAGGAATATTCATCAAAATCCTCAASGTATGMCCAAAATTAATCAAGATAACTTTGCACTGGTTCATCCTTGAGTGATTAGGAAACTTCTATAATTATATCATCATCTTGTTTCAAAACGTCAAAATTATTAGGAACATGATATGATTGTTGTAAAGGAAACATTCAAAGATATCATTCCATATCATAAATGGAATCGTCATCAGAACCAATCACATCCTACTTTCGTCTTCCAACATGTACAAACTCATCAATATTGTCAACCATATCACTATCTTTATCATAACATGAAGTATTTAATACATCTAAGGGATCCTCTAATACTTCTTCACTTTCCAAATCATAAAATAAAGCATCATCAAAACCTTGGAAAGATAAATAACTTACCATGTTCACTTCTTGTTGTACAGGAGTTTCAAAGGCTTGGATGACTTCATCAAATGGAAGGGAATCCAGTACATCATCCCCAAGACTTGTCTCTTTAATCATATTTTCGCCTTCACAAGAAAATGAAGGACCTAACTCTTCCAAGGGTTCCTTTACTTCTTCACCTTCTGAATCATAGAAAAAAGTGTCATAAAAAATCGGGAAAGGAAAATTATTCACCTCATTCTCTTTGTCTTATGTAGGAGAGATAGGATCTTGGAGAGCTTCATCGGACATAGGAGCGGATCCTAGTGCTTCATCCTCATAACTCACTTCTTTGGTCAAGTCTTTACTGCATTCTATTGAATCATGGGAAAAGTATTTCTCCTCTTCAAGGGGTTGAAACCTTATTCATAAATCTCTCCTTCTATATCAAAGGGTTCCTATTATTGAGTATGGTATACATCCCTGAGATCTTCCACAATCTCAATGGTTAATCCTTCGTCCTCTAGGGCTATTGTGATATTTTGAAGGGAATCTTCATATGTATGGAATTTTGGTTTCACAAACTCAATAAACCTACTGATGAGGTCTACGAAATATGATATACCCTTATCTTCACAACAACCCTTAATCCAATCTTGCAAAAGAGACAATAGGGAAAGTATGAACAATTTTACCAGAACATCTTGTTGGTTGTGGAGCCTGATTATATTCCTGATTCAGAGGTCTTTGTTTTTAGTCATGTTTATACCCCATGAATACTTTACACCCCAGAAGAATGTACACTTCTCCATGTGGGGGAGTGTAGAGGGGGGTTACCCCCTATGTAGGGTTCGGGGGCAAGCAGGCCCCCGAAGGAAAATTTTCCTTGTAAATCTATATTGTGATTTCAATGTAAATCTGAACCATTCATTATGAGGTCCTATATCTGAAGGTAGAAGTTATGTTAGGGTTTTTTTCCCTAGAAGTCAACCCTCGTTTATGAGGGAAGTGTATTGCAACCATGCATAATTGAGAATATTTTATTTTGAGTGAGGAGAATGTGAGAGAAGAAGAGGAAGTTACATCAGGTGTGTTGTAGGTTGTATCCCTTCATTTGTTGGATAATAATAAAAGAAGGACCTGGCAATTTCTCTAGCGGACATAGCCCACACTGGGTGAACCATGTATATCTGTGTCTCTGTTCTATTGTGTATATTCTATGTTTTATTTCTGCATTTGTTTGATTTTATTTCTCTGCAATCCTGCTTTTCTAACAACTGGTATTAGAGAGAAAGGTAACTCACAGAAAAAGAGGGGTCCTGGTTTGAGTGGGAGCAATGGCGGAAGATCGAAAGTTTACGTTCGAGAAATTTAGCGTCCAAAACTACCAGTTATGGAAGATGCATATGGAATATTATTTATATCAGAAGGATCTATTTCTACCATTGGGTGGAATAACAAAGAAGTCGATGACCATGAAGGATGAAGAATGGGAGGTTCTTGACAGAAAGGCACTAGGAATGACACGGCTGAGCCAGGAAGCATCAGTGGATTTCAATATTTTGAAAGAAAAGACAACAAAGGAGCTGATGGACACATTGGCTAAAATGTATGAAAAACCCTTGGCATCCAATAAGGTATTTCTAATGAAGAGATTATTTAATATGAAGATGTTAGAAGGTGGGTCTGTTGCAGATCATTTAAATGAATTTAATACGGTTACTAATCAACTAAGTTATGTAAAAGTGGACTTTGATGATGAGTTCAAGGCTCTTTTAATCTTGTGCTCATTGCCAAAAAGATGGAACAGATTGGTCATGGATGTAAGTAACTCTGTCTCTGGTTCAAATACTTTAAAATTTGATGATGTTTTTGGTGTTATCCTTAGTGAGGAAATGCGATGGAAAAGAATAGGTGAGACATTAGGTAATGCATTAAACATGGAGAATAGAGGAACACAAAAGGATAGAGGAAAGGGCTCAGGGAGCCGCAAGAATTCTAGGAAGGAAAGATCCAAATCCATATTCAAAAAGATAGAGTGATGGAATTGTGGAAAGAAAGGACATCAGAAGAAATATTGTAGAGCTCTAAAGAAACAAAGAGATGGACAACATGAGAAAAATCAGGAAGAAAATGTAACAGGTGATGTGTTACAAGATGCTTTGATTCTTTCTATAGATAATATTTCTGAGTCTTGGGTAGTAGAATCAGAGGCTTCATTTCATGCCACATCCCATAGGAAACATTTTCTAGATTATGTTCAAGGTGATTTTTGACAGGTTCATTTGGGTGATGATGCACCATGCAAAATTGTTGGAATGGGAAAGGTAAAAATAAATCAAAGCAATGGAAACCAATGGTTGTTGAAAGAGGTAAGGCATGTCCCATATCTAAGGAAAAATCTAATTTCCACAAGGAAATTGTAAAGTGAAGTTTGTATATCCATATTTACAGATAAGGTGTGGAAGGTCACCAAAGGATCATTGGTGATAAAAAAAGAGAGAAGGTAGGTACATTGTATTTATGTACTCCTAACACCGACTCTTCTATCTCTTTAAATTCTACAAGAGTGGATACAACACTGTGGCATCATAGGCTTGGACACATGAGTGAGTAGGGGATGCAGATAATTCACAAAAGAAATTTGTTTCCAAATCTTAAACAAATTGATTTGGATTTATGTGAGCATTGTGTTTATGGAAAACATAAGAGAGTCAGATTTCTCAAAGTCGGAAAAGAAAATAAGAGTGAATGGTTAGAGCTTGTGAATACAAATGTATGGGTACCATCTCAGGTGTCATCTCTTGGTGGATCTCATTATTATGTTACTTTTATTGATGTTGCAACTAGAAAAACTTGGGTTTATTGCATTCGACAAAAATATGATGTTTTTGATACTTTTAAGAAATGGAAAGATTTGGTTGAGAATGAGACAAGAAAAAGGTTGAAGTGTCTTAGATCAGAAAATGGAGGTGAATATTGCAACAAGGAGTTTGATTATTATTGTTCATACCATGGGATTTGTAGAGAGAAGAGAGTTCCAGGAACACCAAAAGAAAATGGTGTGTCAGAAAGGATGAACATGCCGATCATGGAGCGTGCAAAGAGTATGAGATTGCATGCTGGTTTGCCCTTACAGTTCCAGGAAATGTTGTAGATATTGTTATTTGCTTAATAAACAGAGGATGTTCAAGCTCTTTGGATGGTATAATTCTAGAGGAGGAATGGACAGGTAAAAGGGTAAACTATTCTTTTTTGAAGACTTTTGGTTGTGAATCATTTGTCCATATTGATAAATAAAATAGAAAAAATCTTGAGGAAAAATACAAGAAGTGTACCTTTATTAGATACAATGTTAATGATTTTGGTTATAGCTTATGGGATTATGAAAATAAAAAAATCATTAGGAGTAGATATGTCATATTCAATGAGAAGGTCATGTACAAAGATCAATTGCCGAGAAAGAAATAGGAAAAAGAAAAACTAGAATACACAATGCTTGATGAGATCACTGAAAAATAAATTCCAAAGGTACTAGAAAATCATAATCCACAACAACAGGATCAACAGGTACCTCAAACTCCTGCAAGTGTTGTTAGAATATCTATCAGGTTAAGTAGACCCTCTGAACGATACTCTCCTTCATTGTATTATTTATTGTTAACTGATTCTGGTGAACTAGAATGTTATGAAGAGGCAATGTAGGTAGACACCGAAAGAAGTGGGAGAAAGGCACGAAAGAGGAAATGTATTTCTTGGTAAATAAACATACTTGGGACTTGGTTCAGTTTCCTGCAGGAAAAAGATCATTATAGAATAAATGGGTTTACAAGTTGAAGGAAGAAGATGGAGGAAACAAGCGGTACAAGGCTAGACTTGTTGTAAAGGGGTTTTCACAATTAATAGAGCAGGTTCTCTCCAACAGAGTCGTCACAATGGAGTCACCAGGTGCACAATAGCAATGTTGATAATTATGATATCTGATGCACCTTCAGAATCAGTTGACCGTTGTCGTTCAATCTCGGGGAAAATATTCAACTTCGTCCCCGACAGTGTTGCCATAAATGTTAGCGTCAGAAGTCACTCCTGGATTGCTTGCAGGAGCAGAGCCCGACACCCATCATTTTTTATGTCACGGTTTAATAAATGGGGTGATAAAATGGGTAAATACTCAAGAATATAAAACTTTGACTCAGGAGACCAGGCCTGGTATGTATGCAACAAGGGAGGTCTTGATCCAACTTCTGTTAGTAAATGGATTAAAGGGTGACAGAGGGAAGACTTCTGAGAAGGGCGAGCAAGACTGCCTCAGGCAACAGGCCTTCAGAAGCTTGAGGAAGAAAAAATTGGAAGCCAAGATCCTCTTGGTCCAGATCTTCAAGGAGCTGAGGGGTGACTCGACTGAATCCTTCAATTCCAAGTCATTTCAGTGCTGAGAAAATCACAAGAATTGATTAGAAACAATGCGACTATTACAGTGATCCAACCTACATCATCCTATAACAGCCACAACTCGA
>JASDQU010108114.1:0-10855 GCA_032191745.1 Picea mariana
GTGAAAATAACTTCATCAATCTTGTGGTCCAAAACCCATGACTAGGGTTGACATCAATGACAACAACCAATCTTCCAACATTTCCTACATGATTTTGTGCACTTAAGAACCCTTGATCAGTATCAGACCTATACTATCATCAGTGCATATTGCATATACATTGCACAACACCTCTCAAGTTTGTATGAACCCCGGGTTGACAAAGTAAAGTAAGAATCCAAGGATGTAGTAGCATTCTTGTTGTTATTCCAAGGGCCATCAGCTTGGACTCACAAACACCCCTTCAGATTAAGGGGGGGAATGTTGGATACGTAATCCTCGTGATTATGGTATTTTGTAAATATCATTGTAAATATTATTTAGGAGAACAATGAAGAGTCGTAGGTGATAGGAAGAGTCATTCAGACCTCTTGGAAGATGAAACCAAAGGTCACATCAAATTGTATTTATGAATGTCTCATGTTAATGCAATCCATTCAAGTGTGGAGATACTCATTCTCTACCCATACCTAGCCTAACAATTACAAACACCAGGTCTGGTGCCAGAAGGGAAACTTAGCGGGTATGGTATATACAATCCTAGTACTCCCCCTTCTTAATGAAACCATAGCTCTAAATCCATTCATACTATGAAAACCCTAGCCATGGTGAAAACAAACCAACTCCATCCGCAAGAGCTATGTGCAAGTGCGACCAGGTCGTCATCTATGCTACATAAACCCTAAACCTAAAGTACTGCAAAATCCATATCAGGCCATACATTGTCCACCTATGTGTGTATAAATTATTTCCACACATATTACAAACTCGGTGATAATTAGTTACATAACATCTCCCCACAGAATATTAAATAAAAAAAATTACAAATCCCATAATTTTAAACCAAAATAATTCCTCCTTTATCATTTTCTTTTTATAATAAATCTAAATTAATTTTAATGGATAGTAATTATCATTATCAATAAAGTTAGTTAAGAGTAAATCGCAATCCACTCCTTGCTAAAAAAAAACCATAAAACATAATCATTATATTATCAATATTAATGTATAAAACATAATTATTAAATTAACATTATAATGTGATTAAATTCAATCTGAAATTATTACTAATAATAAAATTAAACTTTGCGACTTCTAATGGCCTCGTAAACCGAAATGGATATAACGACAAAATAAAATTTGCCAACTTTTCATTGTCGTGAATCCCCTTTAAGAATGTGGACAACTCAATCTAAAGTTTCATTTTTCATAAAAATATTGATTTTTGACTACTTTTGTTTTCCAAATGAAATGATTTTGTTGATCTATAAGCAAATATTGTCGTCCATGCACCACACAAAAAAGTTATATTGTGAATCCTCCCAATATAATATAAAGTAACAAAATCATATATTCTTTCCACTCAAATTTAATATAAGATTTGATAATGGAGAAACATTTAGAGCACTGAAATACAGATCCCATCCCAATAAAAGTAGTACTTTCACATGACTTCAAATACAAGTATCATGATATGTCTATTGAAAGTTTTCATCAACAAAGAAATAAAAAATATGTATACTTGATCTTCCAATATAATATAAAATAATAATTTCAAAATCAATTTTAAGAAAATTTTACAGTGATAGATAAATAATTAGAACATTAAACAAGGATTAGAGTTTAATGAATCTCTATCTTAAGATTATGTTTATGGTTGAGGTGTGGTTCGTGTAGTTATAAAAGATTTTGAAATTTCTAATATCATGTATTTATTATTTGAAATTTATAATATTACTTAATTTGTTTATTTATTTAGAGATATTTCTTAAAAAATAAAACAAAAATCAAAAAAAGAAATTGGTGGAAAAGGTCTCAAGCCATCTTCTTTTAATATTCATACCAAGGTTACAAATATATAGTAGAATGGATGATACCATCTCATAGAGAGATTTGCTCTAGATCCTAACACTTTACATGGTGACTAGGCTACCAAATCTTAGTTAACTCACGTAGTCATCATCTGAGGATAAATCAATCATATCTTAAATGAATAATACATTTAAAGGTGACAAGAAGACTTAGTGATTGGTAGGGTAAGTCATAAGCTAACATCCCCCCTAATCACAAGTCTATATCTTTGTATCAACTAAGCAATAAATACTAATGCAAAAGTTGATATATTGGATCTTTCAGAAGCCTCTGATCTTAGCTTCAATGAAAAATCTACCTGAAAAACCATCAAAACTGGATTTTAGATGGTTCACCTAGAATGAATTGGATAGGAGAAAAATATGGAAGTGGACATCTTCCAATGTCTAAACATTACCCAATTACTTGACATTTTGATCATTTCCTAAGTAAGTTAGCTAGAAGAAGTTGGAATCTTCTGTTAATTGGTGAACATGTAGTATTGCCACTGAAGTGCTCTCTTGAATCTAGTGGTTTGAGATGACCACTAACCATTTTTTACACTTTTAGGTGTCAAACAACATCTCGGTGTATCCTGATTGGATAATAAAGAGGTATATGAGAGGATCTGATCTTCTCAAATATTGATTTGACGATGACGTTCCAAATTCCATGTTGAAACTTCCTCGATTTGATTGTAGACCAATTGTCTGATTAAAGTGATGAAATAAGTACAACGCACTTGTTGGTGTTGTTGTCCCATTGGCATTTTCTTAGTCTATCATCTATAGATTGTTGATGCTCATATCGCGATTTGTTTTTTGCCCATCTAGTGATTTGTTTTCCCATCTATCAATTTGTGTGATGCCCATCTCGCAATTTTTGTTTTGTTTCCCATCTGGTAATTTTTGTGTTGTTTTCCATCTGGTGATTTGGTTGTTTCCCATTTGGAAATTTGGTTGTTTCCCATATGGCAATTTGTTTATTGTTGTCGAAACTTGAAGTCTGACAACCATTATCAATTCCCCCCTTCGTCGGCTAAAAGGAGACACCACAAGCGGTTTTTGGTTGACCATGAACCATCTTCATTTGATTTGTTCACTGCCCCCCTTAAGGTGCAGAAGAGTTAATACCTTCTACTACAAGATGTATCTATTGGGTTTCAATTTTGATACTTTTCAACCTTTCCAACTAAGCCTAGTTTCCTTCTATTTTTCCTTAAAAATCCTCTTTTTTTCCCATTTCCACAAGATTAATGGTATAATAGGCATATTAAAGGTAGTAAGTTGTGTTTAATCTCAAAATCCACATTTTGATTTGTAAAATGTTATTAAGGATCATTTTCTAAATTAATTACCATAATTTTAGGTGATATTACAAGAATTATTTCCAATAATTCATCCAAGGTTTGTATAGCTACGCTTCACCAAATTGAGATCAGCCACTTGAAGACTGTTCATGGGCTTTCATGAGATGGTGAAATTCATATTTTTCCATCTTAAAACTGATCACCACCCTTTAGTCAACGCATGGTCAACGCAACAACTAGAAATAGGAATACGCAGGCCAAATTTGGTAAGATCCATGATTTTGCTCTTGGAATATTGGATTCATGGTGGGAGGAAGCTTGATCTCCTTCATCACATAGAGAATCAAGGGAATAACAATATATATTTAGTATATACCTCAAGGATCTCCTATCCCTTGTTTTGGAATGAGACTTTAACTGTAACCAATGTAACAATCCAGGAGAGGGTGTTAATTTCAACAATGATCTATCTTTTTCATGTAATATCTATAAAAATCAGAGATCAAGGATGTATTGAGTTAGTGATAGTATTTATTATATTGAGATTATAGCTGAGAGACTTATATTGTAACATGTAAACTCATTATTCCAGTTATTGAATACAAGGATCTTATGTTTCATTCTGAGAAATAATAATCTTTTTAGTGTTCTCAACATATTTTGCAGCATATTCCAGGAGGCCCCCCCAGTATGTGTCGTGTTCATGATATTTGTATTTTTCCTATAGTTTTGTCTTTTTCCTGCAATTGCATTTATTTCTTGTAATCGTTGTTAATTCTCTGTAATCATGTGTTAGCTACAACATATTTAAGTTATAATTAATGAATTTCATCTAATCACTACCTACAAGCATAATTTCTTACCAAATGTGGTCGGATCAGTTATTCAGGGTATTGTTATTGAAATAATTCAATTCATGAAGTTGAATCAACCCCATAACTTGCATTTCTATGATTGTAACTACACTAAATCATATTTGAATTCTAAAATCAACCCTGCAATGGTATGATTGAATTATTAGTTTCTTGCAAGCATATATTTTCATGCATTTTAAATGAATGTTTTTTTTTCATGTCAGTTTGTTGATTAACAACAAAAACTTTCTTCTTGGATTTCAAACTTGTTTGGTCTAACGAAGTATATGTTGCATATATATCCATTAGTATAAATATGTTATCTAAGTTTTTTTTCCATTGAAGGTAAACATAAGTAAATGGTCCAAAGATAACCTTTGTTTGTGAATTAACTTTGCAAAATCATTGCTTTAGTTTGCATTAAATTTACCATTTCATAGGATTTTGAGTGACAATAAGACTAATTCTGCACATACATTGCCTACACCTCATAAGCTAAATACTTACCCTCATTGATAAGTAAATGTTCCATAATTTAGCCAACTAAATTACTTGACAATGTCTTTACTCGAGATTGAATTCTTCTGTAAGACTGAAATATTCGCTTGGTTGTTGATGTCCATTACCAAGGATCGATCCACCCATAGTGAATCTTTAATCTTGTAGGTTTCTTTCATTTTTATAATATGTCTATTGAATGGTTATTCTTACCGCATTATTGACAAGGATGGAGATCAATGCATTGATCATCCATATGACCAACATGTTTGTGATGTTGGCATTTCACATTCTGATGTTGAACTTGAACAAGTGAAGTTAAAACTTCTTGAAGGAATCCTGCACTAATGAAGTGGGTTTGTCTACAATGATGTAGAATATGAGAAGTTACTTCTTTATCATATCCAATACATGTTATATGCTTGTTGTTCCTGATTTCTTCCCAATGTCTAATGATTGGCTTGGAAAGAGAAAGTTGAACTTGTTCATGCACAAATTCATCCTCATATACACTTGTATCTAAAGTTGACTCACTAATTTGTTCCTATATTGAATGTTGATATATATCATCATCATCATCATCATCATTATTGAAAAGAGGGTTATTTTGAACAAGGACTAGTTCAAAATGTTGAAAAGTATTTAGTTGAAGTTCATTATGAAGAAGTTGAGTCTAAGTTTGAATCAGTTCTACTTTGGCTTGTGTCAGTGGCAAACAAGTTAGAACATATTGAAGAATTGATATGTTGATTATGACTATGTTGTCTTCAACAATGATTATTAGAGTGTTCAGTAACTATAGTAATTTGATACTTCGCTCCATTAGAAGAAATGAATGACTCATCCTTGTGCAAGTAGGTCTAGACTACAATAGATTCAACAACAAACAAGGGCTCCTTGCAAATCAATCACTTGAAATTGCTCACTTGAACTTCAAACTCATTTGATTTTGTTTCCAACAAGTTGAGGGTGTCAGATACTACCAAAAATGCACCCCAATCCCTAATTATTACAATGATTTGAGTTTCAACCACTCAACCTTGTCAATTTATACTTAACTAGTTCAATGTGGACTCATAAATACAATAACTCAATCAATTTTTGGGTGTCGAGTTCAACTGAGAATGAACTCGATGAGTACAATGCAATTTAATTTCAAAGATACAAGTAAACTTACAAAATGACTACTTGCAAGTTACAATTAATGTTGATTCTGAAGTCAAATTGATTTTAAAATTTGAATGCATTGTCAATGCTTTTGAGTCTAGTTCTCCTTTTATTTCGAGCTTGATGTGTTCATTCAGTTGATGTGATTGAATGTTTCTTAATTGAGTGTGTTGATTGTATGTGCTTGAATTCCATTGATTGTGTGTGTTTGTATTGTATTATGTGTGTGTTGCGGTAAATGATGAACTACAATTGTGTTTATCTCAAAACTAGACATTAAAATAGCATAAGTCTCCATAAAAAAGTCATTATCGCACACTACACGAAACATACCTAAGATCCCCTTATTCAATTTTGGGTGGATCTAGGATGCACCAATCATCAAACTGAATATTTTTATTAACTGATGTAGTACATAAAACTTTCAACTAAGCTTCCTTTATCATATTTATCATTTTCAATGAAAATAATTTTCTTTCGTCTTTACAAATTTAAGATATATTTCCAAAATTCTCAAATACCTTTAAAAATATATATATATTCACAATTTTATCGAGAGGTTTGATCAAATTTACCAAAAGGCAGCATCACCCAAGCTAGTGGTTATTAGAAATATAAAGAATCACCTCACATGATATTAAAGATTAATTAAATTTAAGCAATGCTCGCTTCAACATATATATTGTTATAAATATACCTCGAAATATATGTATACCACTTTGTTGTTGAATGGTTAACACCATGCAAGCAAGATGAACAAAGGGAATGAGCCACAATTTGCATAAATGAATGCCGTGTTCTCTAGCTAAGCCACTTGTAATAGGCTACGACTAAATCAGCTAATACATACTCCTACACGCTAACCCAAAAACTCACCAATTGAATATGTAGATCCCATGGATGATTTAAGATTTGAATGCATTTTTGTAATGGAGAAATTGGGTTTAGAAGTGAATTTTCAGAGATAAAATTTACAATTTGGAAGCATTAAGTAGTTGGGTTGGTTGTTTCACTTTCAAAATCACATCCTTTCTTTCTAGAAAAAAAAAATTCTCACATATTTCTATCATTTGAAGCAATAGCAAACACTCTGGTGGATAGATTTTATGATCATCCATGAGACCTCTTTCCAAAAACTAAAAATAAATAAATACCTCTGATCAAAGAGTTGTGACTTCGTTTTTCGAGGGACTTTTGTTGCACATGGAGTTGAGCATCACTGTACTTTTTTTGCATATGGAGTTGAGCATCACTGTACTTTTGTTGGGGGATGTGCATGGACTGTATCATTTCTCTTTTTAGTGCATATATTCACTTATGGTTGTTGGGAAAATCCATATTGTTGGTTGTCGAGATCGCAAATTGTGAACTTGAACTATCAACTTTTGGTGTTTTCATGGATTTTTCATCATATTTCAAAAATCAGTCCCTATGAATAATTCATGTATGGTCATTCAGAACCTAAGAACTATAGGGCTCCAATACCATGTTAAGAAATATAACAAAAATCAAGATAAGAAATTGGTGGAAAAGGCCTCAAGCCATCTTATTTTAATAATCACACCATAGTTACAAATATATAGCACAATGGGGGATGTCATCTCATAGAGAGATTTTATCTAGATCCTAACATGTTGCACGGTGACTAGGCTAGGAAATCTTAACTGACTTACTTAGTCATCATTTGAGAGTAAATCACTAATATCCTAAATGAATAATACAATTAAAGGTGACAAGAAGACTTAGTAATTGGTAAGGTAAGTCATAGGCTAACAATAATCATTGAAAATTAGTCATTATTATTTATTTATTTTTCTCTTTGAAAAAATATAAAAATAAGATCACAACTTTATTATTGAAAATAAAATTATAATTTTTATATTTCATACGTTAAAAGCATGTATGAAGGTAGTAGCTAATCTTCCATCTCAAAATTCGTGTATACAAATCTGCATGTCATACATAAAAAGTCTTATGTAAAAATCTTATATTTCCAAAAACAAATTCCATGACATATTTACCAAAGTAGAGTTCCTATCATTTTCCTGTATATAGCCTTCCAAAAAAAAATTGTGTGATAAAAGGAGTAGTAGTATTAATCATCCCATGCTTAAAGATTAGGGATTAGTTAGTATCATAGAACGGACTAGCCAAGTCTATAAGAGAGATCAACTGCAGGACAAATGATCGGTAATTTTTATACCATCATGTTATTGGAATTTTGAAAGGGATCTGTCACACTGGGTTCAAAACATAGCACTAAGCCCCTTATAAGGGTTGTAGACCATCTCAAAAAGAAATATTAACAAAAAAAAAAAACTCAATAAAAATGAAAAAATTATGATATGAACGTTTTAAAAATGAAAATTATATAAAGGATCCTAACCTTCTCTTTGATTTTAAACAAGGGTATAGCTACGTTGTAGTTTCTCTTTACATTAGTTGTTAATGTTGTAATCATGAAAATCAAGTATGAAAATTTCCACTATCTCATCAATTAAAGACTAAAATTAATAAAGTAAAATGGTGAATAGAACAAGTTATTGTACATATTATGTTCTAATTGAACAACAAAAAACTAGAATTAAATATCATCTTACATATATCTTAACTCCAGTTCTATCAAGTATCAACATAGAATCTCTTGAGGTGTAAACTTTTTTTTAGAGTGCAAATTTTAAGTAAAGTTTTTTACTTCAAGGGATTTGATCTCTCTTAATGCTTGATAGATTTGAAGTTAAAATGGATCTAGTCTAACTCTAGTCATAAACAGTGATGTTAAATAATTAAAAAGTATAACATATTTCTCTTTATATATTTGGTTATGTTTGATTCAATTGGAATGTATCATGAACACTTGCTTCATTTTTAAACAACAAATCAAAGTTTTACCTTGCTTCATTTGTAAACAACAAACCAAAGTTAGTTTTACTTTTCACCTTTTGTAATATATTTTATGTTTTTTTTACTTGGCTTTAGAGGTATAACATGTTCATGGCACCTAGTGTTATGGTAGTGAAACTTAAGTGCAGTGTAGTTTCGTTGTATTTAATATGCTTTAATTATAGATTTTTATCTGTATAGAATGTAGGGAAGCCATTTAAAAAAAATAGGTGGAATCTTCTTAGTGGGTTATGTTAAAGGAAGATTAGAATTTTGATTAGTATTACTTTAGAATTTAGGTTGATTTTAGGATTTTAATTTTTGTATTCCTACATTGAAAACCCAAAAGTGTGTCTACCTTTCAAAACTATATTATTCACTATTCCTTGAATCCTATCATTTGTAAAATCATCTATTTACACTTAATTTTCACTAGACTTGCTCCGGATCTACCTTTCAAAACTATAATCTTAATAATCCTTGAATCTTATCATTTGGAAAATGATTTGTTTCCACTTAATTTTCGCCAAACCTACTCTTGTTTTGCCACGTTTAAGAACTTTGTTGTTAATAAACTCCATTTGAAATTTCATTGGACTCTCTCTTTTTAACTTTTTTTCCTTAAACATGCTTATCGTACTTTTCATATTGGAAATGTTAGGCATCAACCTTATCCATAGTATGGCCATATAAGCCCTACTTCCATGAATATCAGTTATAAAATTCAACACATATAATGTGAATTATTTTCTATAGAGCATTAAGAAGATTGAAAATCGAATTATTTTCTATAGAGCATTAAGAAGATTGAAAATCATGGCTCAATGCTAGTTTCTTTTAGTGTTTGAACTTTGACAAGAGTAATAGAAGCTTCATTGATGTTATGAGTGAGTGAGCTCATTTGCAATTTGATATACAATGCATTTTTTTATACGAAACTTGCAATTGGCTATGCTTAATCATTTTATTTGACATTTTTTTTTAATGAAAAGTTGTTTGAAATTTTAGATGTAGGTAACATTTTATTATGGTCCATCTTTCAAGGAGAGTAAGATGATACCTAATATCTTTATCTTTGATGATTTATTAATTTTAGTAGTCTTTGTAATTTTTTTACAAATATCTGAAGGAAACCAGCCACATGATGGGGTGGTAGAAACCTAGAGGAGCTCCTTTTTAGAATTAGGTTTGCACTCTTAAAAACGGGCACACTTAAGACTCTCATACCTCTAAATAGACAGTGTTTTAGTCTTGGAAGACCTTCACTGAATTCATGTTTTTAGATGACCAATGGTTGTGGGAAACACCTACAAGACAAGTGGGTTTGATGTAAATATTATTTTGTTTAGTATATTTGCTAAGTTATTTGGTGGTCAGTCAAGTTCCTTACCCACCCCACCAATTCAGTACAAGATGAGTGGGTTTGATATGAATATTATTTTGTTTAGTATATTTGTTCATTTGTTTAGCAGCTTCTTGGTGTACTCTTAGTAAGAAATATTTGAATTGTTGCTCAAGTAGTAAATGGAGATACATAGGACAAATTATGTGTTATTATAATTGGAAATCTAGTTGGTTTCAGACGTGCATATTGTCTATTTTATTGGACATAGTTGATATATAGCATTGGCTAAATGTTGGGTGTTTTAGGTTGTGATAGGCTTCTATAATTGTATACATTGTCCATTCATTGCTTTGAAATTTAAAACATTGTAGATGAACTTGCAAATTTATTATTTATGTCAAGTGAATTGTATCCATAAGACTGTATGTTGCAAGCATATAAATACTCATGCATGTCATGTATTTATTTTAAAATTTCGCTGCATATGGATCAAACCTTCAACTATATTCTTTTTTTTGTTTGCTTCTTTACTTGTGGGGAATTACCATCTAACTTGTCTCTATTCTATTGTCTTAGACAGTTTAACATCAAATTGAGAGTTCAAGATTGATAAACCTCTCATTGGTTGCATTTGATCTAGGGCAACCAAGAACTATATCCCACACTTTATTTCATATTCCTAAACAATTTCTTGTATGTCTCATCTCCAGAGGGTGGAATTTCAAACTTATCTCTGGACAGTGTAAGAATAAAAATTAATCATTAACAATGCCAATGATTATGCCATTTTTAGTTAGGATTTTTCATGGACCTGAACATTTGTAATTTCTAGATTGCATGCATTCATATCACTAGCCCATCCTCATAAAGATAACAATTTTGTTGAGCCTCCAAGCTAAACAAATATTG
>JASDQU010108114.1:11725-25450 GCA_032191745.1 Picea mariana
CTTGGCCCCACTTTCCTTATTTTAGGGTTAACCCACTTCTAATTTCTCCATTAAATTTATTATTGAAATAATTTATTTTGTATTCACTTTGAATTATAATACACTCATTACTTCACTTTATTATTTACCTTTTAAAATCTCTTAAACCACTTTGTCTACTTTGACCTTTTGGGGCTTCTAGATGACATATGAGGGTCCTCCAACTTCGTAAGGCTGTAACTCTCAAACCGTGAGGAGTTATGTGACGTTCCACGTACCACCAGAAATGGAATGACATGTACTATCCATATAAAATATTATTATCTGAAAATATATCATAACCCATACTGTTATCCATCAAACAAACTTGGGTCCATTACCCGAACCTGGGGTCTCCAACTTCTCATGGCCATAACTCTCTAACCGTGAGGATTTGTGTGCCGTTCCACATACCACTGGAAATGGAATGACAAGCACTATCCATCTAGGATCTCATTATTCCACAATTAAGCATGGGCTCTCTTACTCCGGAAAGCATCTTCCCGTGAGGGCTTTCACCATAAGGGGACCACTTTCGAGTTCATCCATCTTTACTTCTTATCAACCATGACAAGACAATAATGANGGTTCCATTACCCAAACCTTTGTGTTGTGGGGCTTTCTTCAAGGGTTGACATCAATGACAACCAACCTTAATCAACACAAAACATATGATTATACTACTGATGAACAAAAACTCAAACTTTTTCCTTCTACCTTGAAGGATTCAACTCTAATATGGTTCATGAGCCTGGAGGGAAATAATATCACAATTTGGGATCAAATGAAAAACACCTTCAATGAAATATATGGAGACTATTGTAGAGCAAGGGACATAAGGGATGTGATCTTCAGAATGACTCAAGGACCTAATGAATCTCTAGAAGACTTTGAAGAGAGATTTCAGCTAAGCTACAAAAGAGCTCAAAATTATACTATGGATGAAGACTCGCTCAATCTTGTCTTACTCAGAGGAATAATAAATGATCTCATAGAAACATTGAATCTCTTATCCAATGGAGATATTTATCAATTGGACTATGATGACATCAAAATAATATTCAAAAACCATTCAAGATACTCAAGAAAGAAACGTAGAAGCAATAGAGGTTTGGTACATCAATATTCTAACCCTACAGATCATATAAAAATGAATTAGGAGGGTTAATAGAAGACATGAAAACTGATATTTTGCATTCTTTAGCCATGTGAATGAATACTTTGCAGATCAAAAAGAAACAGGAGGAAGTAGAGAAGGCATTGGTTGTCTATTACCCTAAATGCACAAAAAAACATCCTAGAAATGGGTGCCCTCTAGACCTTATAGATTTTTTAGGTATTTGTGAAGAAAATCATCCAACTAACAAATGTCCTTCTTTGTCAAGATTGAAAGCTACATTTCAAGGAGCAGAGGAGAATGTGGAATCACTATACTTCATCAATCAAAGTAGGTTTGGAGCATCAAGACCCTTCCAAATAGGTTTTAATTTCAAACTTGCTCAAAATTTTGGTGCATATAATACAAATATGTCTTCTCAACCATGGTATAATCCTAATCTATCTCCTTGGACAAATCCAAATCCTTGGAAATATCAAGGACCACCAATTCCTCCTCCATTCCAATCCTTTCCTAGCATGCCACAAAATCAAAACCCCCAGTGGAGTCAGCCTCTACAAGGATGGAGGACACCAAATTTTGAGCAACCAACATTAATGCCTCCTCCAAAACCCAATAACACTACTCAAAATAGTGTTCCTCCTAAACAACCTCATCTACCTTCTCTACCTGCTCCAAATATCAATAATAAGCAAGTTCAACTTGTGTACAACAATTAAACAACTTATCAGACTTATTCTTTGGAAGTACAAGAAATTAATCTTAGATCAGGGAAATTCTTGCAACAACAACCAAATCTCATAAAAGATGTATAATATGAGAAAGAAGATATCAGCTCACCCAAACAACAAACTCCTCCTTATCCTAAAAGATTAAATGAAAAGAAAACTTATACCTCTAAAGAGAAATAACTTCTAGGAGAATTCAAGAGTTTGTGTATAAATATACCTCTCCTACAAGTCATCAAGGATGTGCCCATTTTCAATAGATTCATCAAAGAGGAATGCATCAAAAGTCTAGGGATAAAAAGAAAATATGCCCCTACAATAAATGTTATAGGACAACTAGTTGACCTTATGCTTGGAAAGTTAATCGTACCTAAGTACTTGGATCCAGGAATCTCTTTAGTGAATGTTCACATCAACAAAACTTTGATCCATAATACCCTCATAGATTTACGGGCTTCCATCAATTTTATGACCAAAGATACTATGTTAAAACTTGACCTTCAGATATTCTTGAGAGATAGCCCCACTGTACTTCAACTTGCAGATAGATCCACTGTTTAAAATCTTCTCAGTTGTTGTTAGAATTTATGTGTTTTGCAAACATATGTTCAAAAATCACCATTTCTAGAGTTTGTATAATTTTTTGAGAAAGATCCCACATCCCTGTAGAAACCAGCTTACAAAGTCCTATAGAACACAGTCCTGTAGAAATTGTTTGCATAGTTCCTGTAGGAACGATTGTGGAAATACTGTCTTGCCCTTAATTTATTGGATACCTTGAAAAGCCCTCAAATTTTTTTCAAATAATTTTTTGTTGCATTACCATAGCTACCTAAAGCAAGCCTCAAGCTTTCATTTTCTCTTAACAATGCCTCTACAAGAAAACAATAACCAGATTGTTCTCTTCAAAAACCTTTCTCCCTGAAGCAATCCTTGAGAATATTACTCGTAAGTATCAACCATGGGAGATGGGTTTAAAAAAGAGAGTCATTTGAACCTTATAGGATCTATGATAATTCAGAAATATTGGAATTTTTTTAGAAAATTAAATGGATGGGGTATTTTGAAATACTTAGGGGGTATGATGATGAAGTGGCCATGGAATTTTCTCTAAATTTTCAGAATATCCAGGAGCAGGAGTATGTTTCCACATTAAGAGGGATGATAATCAGAGTCAATGAAGCATCCATCAACAAAGTGTCCAGTTTTCCCATGGGTCTCCCTTGGGACAAAGAGGAGAGACAAGAATCCATCAATGCCAAAAATACATTCTTCCTCCCAAATGAAAAACCTCATGAAGACAAAAATGGTATTAAGAGGGAAAGTATTCATCATCCTTGGCCAGAAGTGGCATACCACATAATCAAGTATGTCGCACGTGAAGGTAGGATGAGTGTGGTATATTCCTATCACTTCAGGGTTTCACACTAGCTTGGACATCTCTCAAATCAAGAACCACACAAAAACCCGAGCCTCCCTTACTTCCTCCTCCAGCCATTGAAGGAAATGAGCCTAAAAGTGAAGAAAGGAAAACAAGAATTTTTGGCACATCATGGGCTCATAAAATTGATAGTCTCATATGCCCTTAGGATTTTGAAACACATCATTTTTGGGGAAGATTTTATAAATATGGATCAGTAGGCATTTGAAGAAGCACGGGAAGAGATCAAGGAAGAAGATAAGAAGAAGGTTGAAGAACCTAAAAGAATAGCTAGACCTAAACTATCAAGATAACAAAAGAAGGAGAAAAAGAAGAAAGTAGATGAAAAGGACAAAGAGATGGTTGATGCTCTAACTCCACTAGGGACCCCCTTTGTCAATCCCCCAAAAATCACAAGTGTTGAATGGGTTCAACCTAGGAGGAGAAGATCTAACATAATTAAAAGGAACCAAAATAAGAGCATTCCAAAACTAGTTACACCACTCACCACCATAGCCCAAGTGGAAGAAGCAAAATATTTCCCTAATCAAAGGGGACCAAAATAATCAAAGGGTAAGGGAACTCAAGAGTAGGTAGTTGTAAAAGAAGAAAAACCAATTCCCATTGAAGGGACCTTTGAAACAAAGACTCTTGTAGAAAAACTTCTCTATGCCACCTTGCTGGAATTAGAAAAGGTCAAAGTTGATGTCATCAAATGGAAGAGAATGGCAGAGGATAGAAAAACAAAACAAAAAGAAGAGGCCCCTCAAGAAGCCTCCCAAGAGTTGGAAAAGAAGATCCAACATATGCAGGAAAAATTTAAAATTATGAAAATGCAAAAAGTGGAGTACAGCTAGAAATTGAAAGTGAAAAACCAGAAGCTACAACAACAACTGAATAAGGCAAAAAGAGAATTGGTTGATAAGAATGAATAGATATAAATCACGGGAGTTGCAGTAAAGACAATATCTGAAGTGTCTTTAGAGATTCTGCTAGGACATATACATTGTTCCTAAAGGAGTAGTGGAATAAAAATCAGATTGAACATTTGGCTAAGTTGGTAAAATCCAACCTTGACACTCCAAAGGACTTCTTGGATGCATATCATGGCTGCAACATGGAGGAAAGGGCCAGGATGTGTGAGTTATACTTACACAACCTCATCCTACCACACCCCTATAATTGGAATACCAATCCATATGTGGGGGATGTCCAGATGATGCATTTTTCATCATGGCTAAGGCAAGAAGAAATGAGGGCAGAGGAATTAAAGAAGTACAAGGAAGAAGAACTCCAAACCCCCTTGTGGATTAAAGTTGTTGAGGAATCTAGACAAGGGGATGTTATAACCAACCATCACAACCTCTCTTTCGATAAATATGTAGCCCCAGGTTCAACGTGAAAACAAATAAAATCAATGCCCCGCTTGGGTGACTCATTGAAATTGTTAGGAGAAGTGGTAGCAAAAACTTTCCATGAGAGGTGGCACTCCTTGCTTCATATCTTGCAGATTAGAGAGCCTCATTCTCCCAATTCTGTGCAATTTTCCCTCTTAAGGACACCTTGGTACAAAGAGACCCTAATAAAGATGAAAACAAATTGAATTGGGTTGAGTATGAATCCACCACTCCTTCTCCATGTAGCACCTTATAGTTGACCTCAACATGGGAAAGGAAGAAGAGGAGTGGGAAAGATTGTGAAAGACAAAAGATATCATGAGAAGCAATTCATCGCAAGATATCTGGCATGGGACATGAGGAAGCAATTTAGTAGACAACATGTAAATGAACAACAACAAAGTGTTGAACAACAACAAAGTGTTGGACAACAACAAAGAACAGGGAAGCAACCTAGCAGCGATCAAGATCCTAATGGACAACAACAACAATACTAAGAGCATAAGAACCAAATTTCGTTGAACAAAGGGTGTGCAAAGTTTCAGTTGGGGGGTGATAATGATCCCAATTATTGCCTTTCTCAAAGGCTCATCATAGTCACATTTTTCCACCATAATATTACTCAATACTCTTTTTTTACCATATTTAATAGTAATTCATGATTTTTTTTTGCATGTTTCATACTAAATGTATTTTGAGGTGGAAATTATTGTATATAATACCTTTTTGCTCTAATATCTATGCCAAAGGATGTGTGTAGCATCAAGCGGATCTAACTCTATGAACCAAGGGATCCAAAGGGGCGTTGACTCCTAGAACCAAGAGAGTTTGTCTATCTAAGAGCGTTGCCAGCCAAGAATCAAGGGACCTTGTCCCTACCTACCTCTAGAGCTCTCTTTGTTCATTAATATCCACTCTTGACAAATAACAGTTCGATACCCATATGGGATTGACTGGGATCCCATATTTCCTCATTTCTCTCCTCAATCTAAGCAAAGAGATCGAGCTCTCAATACTGCACATAGACCTCTAACCAAGGGAAGAAAGGACATATTTTTTATAATATTGTATTGAGCTTTTGCTCCAAAGACTTTTGTTGGAGACTTAGATCCTTTTTGCTCTCGATGTACTATTGGTGTTGATGGAATAAAGATGGTCATGTTTTCAACTTATTAGAGTTTTCTCAAGGTTCCTTGTGCTTCTTGGGTAGGGCCCACTCAAGAGGGCTCAAGAACCCTGTTGCAATTTATTTCGTTTTTGTGCATGTTAATTAGTGATTAGTTAGAATTTCATTCTCTTTTGAATATTAATATAGTTTTGCATGATTAATTTTGATTTATGTCAACTTGTCATTAACTAGTTAGTTTCAATAGGTATCATGTAGATAGATGAAACATCCTATTGGAACACTCTTGGGTGTATTTTCAAGGCTAAGAACCTCATATCTATTCCATTTTATTTTAGTCTAGATTTGGTGATGATTCAGAAGACTTGTATTATCTTTTTTAGGCTTCTTTTTGGATTCTTGTAGGAGTTTCCTGTAGGATTGTTATAGTTCCTGTAGAAACTGTACATTTCCTATAGAAACTTCCTGTAGGACTATTTTAGCTCTATATTTTAGTTTATCTTAATCTTCTTTTCATGAAAACAGAAATAAACAATAAGACGGCATATGGATTTCTATTGATCCAAGGGTTAGGAATAAAATAGCTTAATTAGTTGATGTATTAGTTTAACTTATTTAATTACAGTTTTCTTTTGTACACTAGAATGAATTCATCTTCTGCTTTCAGTTTGCTCTTCATGGTTTAGTGTGCTTTGTCTTATGCCATCTAAGTAGATCTCCCTTATTGCAATCCAGATTAACTGCTCTTACAAGTTGGTGTTGTTTTTCATTCAAGCAATACTTAAACTTTATTTTTGTCATTTCAATTTCCTACATGATTTTGTGCACTTAAGAACCCTTGATCAGTATCAGACTTATACTATCATCAGTGCATATTGCATATACATTGCACAACACCTCTCAAGTTTGTATGAACCCCGGGTTGACAAAGTAAAGTAAGAATCCAAGGATGTAGTAGCATTATTGTTGTTATTCCAAGGGCCATCAGCTTGGACTCACAAACACCCCTTCGGATTAAGGGGGGGAATGTTGGATACGTAATCCTCGTGATTATGGTATTTTGTAAATATCATTGTAAATATTATTTAGGAGAACAATGAAGAGTCATAGGTGATAGGAAGAGTCATTCATACCTCTTGGAAGATGAAACCAAAGGTCACATCAAATTGTATTTATGAATGTCTCATGTTAATGCAATCCATTCAAGTGTGGAGATACTCATTCTCTACCAATACCTAGCCTGACAATTACAAACACCAGGTCTGGTGCCAAAAGGGAAACTTAGCGAGTATGGTATATACAATCCTGGTACTCCCCCTTCTTAATGAAACCATAGCTCTAAATCCCTTCATACTATGAAAACCCTAGCCATGGTGAAAACAAACCAACTCCATCCGCAAGAGCTATGCGCAAGTGCGACCAGGTCGCCATCTATGCTACATAAACCCTAAACCTAAAGTACTGCAAAATCCATATCAGGCCATACATTGTCCACCTATGTGTGTATAAATTATTTCCACACATATTACAAACTCGGTGATAATTAGTTACATACCATCTCCCCACAGAATATTAAATAAAAAAAATTACAAATCCCATAATTTTAAACCAAAATAATTCCTCCTTTATCATTTTCTTTTTATAATAAATCTAAATTAATTTTAATAGATAGTAATTATCATTATGAATAAAGTTAGTTAAGAGTAAATCGCATTCCATTCCTTGTTAAAAAAACCATAAAACATAATCATTATATTATCAATATTAATGTATAAAACATAATTATTAAATTAACATTAACATTATAATGTGATTAAATTCAATCTGAAATTATTATTAATAATAAAATTAAACTTTGCGACTTCTAATGGCCTCGTAAACCGAAATGGATATAACGACAAAATAAAATTTGCCAACTTTTCATTGTCGTGAATCCCCTTTAAGAATGTGGACAACTCAATCTAAAGTTTCATTTTTCATAAAAATATTGATTTTTGACTACTTTTGTTTTCCAAATGAAATGATTTTGTTGATCTATAAGCAAATATTGTCGTCCATGCACCACACAAAAAAGTTATATTGTGGATCCTCCCAATATAATATAAAGTAACAAAATCATATATTCTTTCCACTCAAATTTAATATAAGATTTGATAATGGAGAAACCTTTAGAGCACTGAAATACAGATCCCATCCCAATAAAAGTAGTACCTTCACATGACTTCAAATACAAGTATCATGATATGTCTATTGAAAGTTTTCATCAACAAAGAAATAGAAAATATGTATACTTGATCTTCCAATATAATATAAAATAACAAAATCATATATATGTTTCAAATTCAATTTTAAGAAAAATTTACAGTGATGGATAAATAATTAGAAAATTAAAAATCATATCCAAACAAGGATTAGAGTTTAATAAATCTTTATCTTAAGATTATGTTTATGGTTGAGGTGTGGTTCGTGTAGTTATAAAAGATTTTGAAATTTCTAATATCATGTATTTAGAAATTTACAAATATATAGTATAATGGATGATACCATCTCATAGAGAGATTTGCTCTAGATCCTAACACTTTATATGGTGACTAGGCTACCAAATCTTAGTTAACTCACGCGGTCATCATCTGGGGATAAATTAATCATATCTTAAATGAATAATACATTTAAAGGTGACAAGAAGACTTAGTGATTGGTAGGGTAAGTCATAAGCTAGCATCCCCCCTAATCACAAGTCTAGATCTTTGTACCAACTAAGCAATAAATACTAATGCAAAAGTTGATATATTGGATCTTTCAGAAGCCTATGATCTTAGCTTCAATGAAAAGTCTGCCTGAAAAACCATCAAAATTGGATTTTGGATGGTTCACCTAGAATGAATTGGAAAGGAGAAAAATATGGAAGTGGACATCTGCCAATGTCTAAACATTTCCCAATTACTTGACATTTTGATCATTTCCTAAGTAAGTTAGCTAGAAGAAGTTGGAATCTTCTGTTAATTGGTGAACATGTAGTATTGCCACTGAAGTGCTCTCTTGAATCTAGTGGTTTGAGATGACCACTAACCATTTTTTACACTTTTAGGTGTCAAACAACATCTCAGTGTATCCTGATTGGATAATAAAGAGGTATATGAGAGGATACGATCTTCTCAAATATTGATTTGACGATGACGTTCCAAATTCCATGTTGAAACTTCCTCGATTTGATTGTAGACCAATTGTCTGATTAAAGTGATGAAATAAGTACAATGCACTTGTTGGTGTTGTTGTCCCATTGGCATTTTCTTAGTCTATCATCTATAGATTGTTGATGCTCATATCACGATTTTTTTTTTGCCCATCTAGTGATTTGTTTTCCCATCTATCAATTTGTGTGATGCCCATCTCGCAATTTTTATTTTGTTTCCCATCTGGTAATTTTTATGTTGTTTTCCATCTGGTGATTTGGTTGTTTCCCATTTGGAAATTTGGTTGTTTCCCATCTGGCAATTTGTTTATTGTTGTTGAAACTTGAAGTCTGACAACCATTATCAATTCCCCCCTTTGTCAGCTAAAAGGAGAGACCACAAGCGGTTTTTGGTTGACCATGAACCATATTCATTTGATTTGTTCACTCCCCTTAAGGTGTAGAAGAGTGAACACCTTCTATTACAAGATTTGTCTATTGGGTTTCAATTTTGATACTTTTCACCCTTTCCAACTAGGCTTATTTTCCTTCTAATTTTCCTTAAAAATCCTCCTTTTTGCCAATTTCCACAAAATTAATGGTATAATAGGCATATTAAAGGTAGTAAGTTGTCTTTAATCTCAAAATCCACATTTTGATTTGTAAAATGTTATCAAGGATCATTTTCTCAATTAATTACCATAATTTTAGGTGATATTACAAGAATTATTTCCAGTAATTCGTCCAAGGTTTGTACATCTACGCTTCACCAAATTGAGATCAGCCACTTGAAGACTGTTCGTGGGCTTTCATGAGATAGTGAAATTCATATTTTTCCATCTTAAAAATGATCACCACCCTTTAGTCAACGCATGGTCAACACAACAACTAGAAATAGGAATACCCATGCCAAATTTGGTAAGATCCATGATTTTGCTCTTGGGATCTTGGATTCATGGTGGGAGGAAGCTTGATCTCCTTCATCACATAGAGAATCAAGGGAATAGCAATATATATTTAGTAGATACCTCAAGGATCTCCTATCCCTTATTCTGGAATGAGACTTTGATTGTAACCAATGTAACAACCCAGGAGAGGGTGTTAATTTCAACAATGATCTATATTTTTCATGTAATATCTATAAAAATCAGAGATAGAGGATGTTTTGAGTTAGTGATAGTATTTATTATATTGAGATTATAGCTGAGAGACTTATATTGTAACATGTTAACTCATTATTCCAGTTATTGAATACAAAGATCTTATGTTTCATTCTGAGAAATAATAATCTTTTTAGTATTCTCAACATATTTTGCAGCATATTTCAGAGGCCCCCCAGTATGTGTCGTGTTCATGATATTTGTATTTTTCCTATAGTTTTGTCTTTTTCCTGCAATTGCATTTATTTCTTGTAATTGTTGTTAATTCTCTGTAATCATGTGTTAGCTACAACATATTTAAGTTATAATTAATGAATTTCATCTAATCACTACCTACAAGCATAATTTCTTACCAAATGTGGTCGGATCAGTTATTCAGGGTATTGTTATTGAAATAATTCAATTCATGAAGTTGAATCAACCTCATAACTTGGATTTCTATGATTGTAACTACACTAAATCATATTTGAATTCTAAAATCAACCCTGCAATGGTATGATTGAAATTATTAGTTTCTTGCAAGCATCTATTTTCATGCATTTTAAATGAATGTTTTTTTTTCATGTCAGTCTGTTGATTAATAACAAAAAATTTCTTCTTGGATTTCAAACTTGTCTGGTCTAACGAAGTATATGTTGCATATATATCCATTAGTATAAATATGTAATCTAATTTTTTTTTCCATTGAAGGTAAACACAAGTAAATGATCCAAAGATAACCTTTGTTTGTGAATTAACTTTGCAAAATCATTGCTTTAGTTTGCATTAAATTTACCATTTCATGGGATTTTGAGTGACAATAAGACTAATTCTGCACATACATTGCCTACACCTCATAAGCTAAATACTTACCATGGTTGATAAGTAAATGTTCCATAATTTAGCCAACTAAATTACCTGACAGTGTCTTTACTCGAGATTGAATTCTTTTGTAAGACTGAAATATTCGCTTGGTTGTTGATGTCCATTACCAAGGATCGATCCACCGATAGTGAATCGTTAATCTTGTAGGTTTCTTTCATTTTTAGCATATGTCTATTAAATGGTTTTTCTTACCGCATTATTGACAAGGATGGAGATCAAAACATTGATCATCCATATGACCAACTCGTTTGTGATGTTGGCATTTCACATTCTGATGTTGAACTTGAACAAGTGAAATTAAAACTTCTTGAAGGAATCCTGCACTAATGAAGTGGGTTTGTCTACAATGATGTAGGATATGAGAAGTTACTTCTTTATCATATCCAATACATGTTATATGCTTGTTGTTCCCGATTTCTTCCCAATGTCTAATGATTGGCTTGGAAAGAGAAAGTTGAACTTGTTCATGCACAAATTCATCCTCATATACACTTGTATCAAAAGTTGACTCACTAATTTGTTCCTATATTGAATGTTGATATATATCATCATCATCGTCATTATTGAAAAGAGGGTTATTTTGAACAAGGACTAGTTCAAAATGTTGAAAAGTATTTAGTTGAAGTTCATTATGAATAAGTTGAGTCTAAGTTTGATCAGTTCTACTTTGGCTTGTGTCAATTGCAAACAAGTTAGAACATATTGAAGAATTGATTTGTTGAGTATGATTATGTTGTCTTCAACAATGATTATTAGAGTGTTCAGTAACTATAGTAATTTGATACTTTGCTCCATTAGAAGAAATGAATGACTCATCCTTGTGCAAGTAGGTCTAGACTACAATAGATTCAACAACAAACAAGGGCTCCTTGCAACTCACTCACTTGAAATTGCTCGCTTGAACTTCAAACTCGTTTGATTTTGTTTCCAACAAGTTGAGGGTGTCAGATACTACCAAAAATGCACCCCAATCCCTAATTATTACAATGATTTGAGTTTCAACCACTCAACCTTGTCAATTTATACTTAACTAGTTCAATGTGGACTCATAAATACAATAAATCAATCAATTTTTGGGTGTTGAGTTCAACTGAGAATGAACTCGATGAGTACAATGCAATTTAATTTCAAAGATACAAGTAAACTTACAAAATGACTACTTGCAAGTTACAATTAATGTTGATTCTGAAGTCAAATTGATCTTAAAATTTGAATGCATTGTCGATGCTTTTGAGTCTAGTTCTCCTTTTATTTCGAGCTTGATGTGTTCATTCAGTTGATGTGATTGAATGTTTCTTAATTGAGTGTGTTGATTGTATGTGCTTGAATTCCATTGATTGTGTGTGTTTGTATTGTATTATGCGTGTGTTGCGGTAAATGATGAACTACAATTGTGTTTATGTCAAAACTAGACATTAAAATAGCATAAGTCTCCATAAAAAAGTCATTATCACACACTACATGAAACATACCTAAGATCCCCTTATTCAATTTTGAGTGGATCTAAGATGCACCAATCATCAAACTGAATATTTTTATTAAATGATGTAGTACATAAAACTTTCAACTAAACTTCCTTTATCATATTTATCATTTTCAATGAGAATAACTTTCTTTCGTCTTTACAAATTTAGGATATATTTCCAAAATTCTCAAATACCTTTTAAAAAATAAAAATAAAATTCACAATTTTGTCGAGAGGTTTGATAAAATTTACCAAAAGGCATCATCAACCAAGCTAGTGGTTATTGGAAATATAAAGAATCACCTCACATGATATTAAAGATTAATTAAATTTAAGCAATGCTCGCTTCAACATATATATTGTTATAAATGTACCTCGAAATATATTTATACCACTTTGTTGTTGAATGGTTTACACCATGCAAGCAAGTTGAACAAAGGGAATGAGCCACAATTTGCGTTCTCTAACTAAGCCACTTGTAATAGGCTACGACTAAATCAGCTAATACATACTCCTACACGCTAACCCCAAAATTCAACAATTGAATATGTAGATCCCATGGATGATTTAAGATTGGAATGCATTTTTGTAATGGAAAAATTGGGTTTAGAAGTGAATTTTCAGAGATAAAATCTACAATTTGGAAGCGTTAAGTAGTTGGGTTGGTTGTTTCACTTTCAAAATCACATCCTTTCTTTCTAGCAAAAAAAAATTCTCACATATTTCTAAAACAATAGCAAACACTCTGGTGAATAGATTTTATGATCATCCATGACCTTTTTCCAAAAACTAAAAATAAATAAATACCTCTAATCAAAGAGTTGTGCCTTCGTTTTTCGAGGGACTTTTGTTGCACATGGAGTTGAGCATCATTGTACTTTTGTTGCACATGGAGTTGAGCATCACAGTACTTTTGTTGGGGGGTGTGTATGGATTGTATCATTTCTCTTTTTAGTGTATATATTCACCTCTGGTTGTTGGGAAAATCCACATTGTTGGTTGTCAAGATCGCAAATTGTGAACTTGAACTATCAACTTTTGGTGTTTTCATGGATTCTTCATCATATTTCAAAAATCAGTCCCTATGAATAATTCATGTATGGTCATTCAGAACCTAAGAACTATAGGGCTCCAATACCATGTTAAGAAATATAACAAAAATCAAGATAAGAAATTGGTGGAAAAGACCTCAAGCCATCTTATTTTAATAATCACACCATAGTTACAAATATATAGCACAATGGGTGATGTCACCTCA
>JASDQU010108114.1:32746-60715 GCA_032191745.1 Picea mariana
TAGTTATAATTTGGTTGAGTATCACTAGACTACCTAGCACTATTATGACTAGCAATTGAGATACCATCCATATAAATACTCCGTGAAAGAGGGGATGAGAATCCTAAAAAAAAATCCTTAAATATATAACCCGGTGGAAATCGGTTTAAACATATTTTTTTAGTTCCCCATGAGGTCTATAGTTCACATCCAAATCGGATTTGAATCTAGCTAAGTCCCACTAGGTTACTAGACACCATTATGGATAGCAGTTGAGTCACCCTCCATCTGAATATATCGGGGAATGGGGCTATCCTGTGAGGTTTTCCTTGGAATATATATATATATATATATGAGATAGCTCAAGTATTTGAGTAGTTTGAGTGTAACATACCTAACCACCCCCGTACTATGTTGGGATAATGGGGTACGTCAAAATTTATTTTACCCATATTAAAATTCCATGCTTTGATACCATAATCCTCTCTGTCATGCTTTTAATAAATTAATGCATGTAATATGACAAGCAAGATTTTGCAAATATAATTAAATCTTTCATAATTATAGATTCATATTATTCATGCAACTTAATAGCATTTAAATCCATAATATACACGACATTAACTCAACATAAATACAATAAACCATAACACTTATCTTTATGGAAATAAGACACCAACCGGTTGTAGACGTAAGATGTTTCACCCAGCCATAGACTCATCGTTGCACTTAATCTATTTGCAATGGGCCACCCTCGAGATGAGGTTGTGACTCCACAAGGATGAAGTAACATATGGCTGACTCTATCTATCTCACACAACCCAAATTTTCCCAATATTCACAAGCTACAAACCCTCACAACAATTCCAATCCACTAGCTCTATTTCTCCTTCAACCTACATAACCCAAGGAATGGGATCCCCTTCTCTTCCATGTAGTCCCTCAAACTATCCCACTTCCCTCCAAGGATCCATCATAGGTCAGCTAGGAAATATATTTGTTGGGGACTCTAGGAATTCTCAGTTGTAAGGGAGTTTATCGATGGAAATAATTCCCTTCACACAGAGTCATAATTTTCCACATGGGTTATTTTCTCATACTGTCATACAATTATGGCAGCATAGCTTTCAGAAAAGGTTCTCATTAGAATGATTGTAAAAATACCAAGAATGATGGACAACTCTCCTCAAACAACCAAAAAACATGGGTTATAGTTGCATGCCCACAATTAACCATGTGGTTCCCTAAGAAGCCCACATAACTTCCTTGGCAAATAATCCCAAGGTTGGTATGTCTTAGGGTGACATAAGAAAAACTTTAGGCTAGGACTTGTTGAGGCATGGCTTAGGGTGACATAAGAAAAACACTTAGGAAAGGAATTTTTGAGAATTATAGCTCGGACAAGAACTTCTGCACAGGTTACGTGTGAACATGCGAGAAGTAGTTCAAGATATTTTCGAAAAGTAATTCTATTTTCGAAAAATTAATTCTATTTTGTAATTCTCTTTAGTTAAAAGTGAAAGTATTATTTTTAGCAATTGAGTCTAAAAAGTGTATTTCATGCATGCATGACTTAGAATAGGAGTAATCTAAAAATAGATTATGGTTTTGGTCTCATCTAAAAGTATAAATGTTGGTTGTGGAGCCTGATTATCTTCCTGATTCAGAGGTCCTTGCTTCCAGCCGTGTTTATAACCCATGAAGTATTTACACCCCAAAAGTATGTACACTCTTCCATGCGGGGGAGTGCAGAGGGGGGGTACCCCCTCTGTGGGGTCCGGGGGTCCTATCCCCCCGGCTAGGGGGTCTGGGGTCAAGCGGGCCCCCGAAGCAAAAATTGCCTTGTAAAAGTATATTGTAATTTCATTGTAAATCTGGACCGTTCATTATAAGGTCGCAGATCTAACGGTAGAGATTATGTTAGGGTTTTTTTCCCTAGAAGGCAACCCTCTTTTATGAGGGAAATGTATTGTGGCTATGGATGATGGTGAATATTGTATTCTGAGAGAGGAGACTGTGAGAGAAAGAAGAGGAAATTACAGCGAGTTTTGTTGTAAGTTGTATCCCTTCATTTGTTGGATAATAATAAAGGAAGGACCTGGCAATTTCTCTGGTGGACGTAGCCCACACTGGGTGAACCACGTAAATCTGTGTCTCTCTTGTATTGTGTGTCTTCTATGTTTTGTTTCAGCATTTGTTTTATTTTATTGCTCTGTGGTCCTGTTTTTCTAACAATAAAGACGGGACAAGATAGAGAGTTCAAACACAAAATAGCACATGAATAGTGAACCAGATTAAGAAACTAAGTGATCCGTATTTATGAGCACAACGAAATGAAACACGGATCTATAACATTAACACATATATATAGAGAACAATAACGGAGATACAATGAAACTTAACTTTTATTCAAAAAAGAAATCTACTGAAACTGTAAAATGTAGAATGAAACAATCTTGCTCGAATGGTGGTAGCTAACCTCTTAGAAGAGATGTGGCGGCTACGTTCATTCTCCTGAGCACATTACAATGACACCTCCAATCCTTTTAGCATGAACAAGTAATTAGAAAACCCTAGACATCCAAAAAACCTAACCCTAGGAGATGAAGCGCAAAAAGTCATGTGGGCCCCGATGGGGTAAGTTAGTACATCAACATCCCGAGGTCGTAAATTTTTCATAGGATATTCATTTTAGGCGTGCAATAGCCCATTGGAAAGTTCTATCTGAGGAATACGCATTAGGACGTCACACTTTGACTTCATTTGCAGTGTGACTATGGCAGGCCCAAAAAATGTTGTTTAGGTCCTCAAAACGGCCCCAGAAGTTTAGGACCTGAAAATCTATAAAACAAACTGTCAAGATGAACAATGTATGTGAACCAGTTGGAAGAGGTGGGTGACCACTGATATCCACCTAGATATAGCCTCCCTTCTTAAGAAGCAGTGGTCTCCATTGCGTTGAGTTCCCCCATTAGATGAGGAAATTTTTGTTGAATTTGGCCCTGGGTGAACCACTTGCATTGGTGCAAGAGCTTCCCTGTTTTGACAACCCGATAAAGTTGAAGCTTTTGTTGGCGAGTGCCCTCGACTTGTGTGTTCATGATCTGATCAGTGGATGCATGTTCCATGTAGTCATGATTGAGCTTTGTCGGTGTCAATTTTTCTGTTATCTCTAAGGTGTTCAATAAGGGTGGAAAGTATGGTGGAAGGAGGTCAACATTAAACATTAGGTGCAAGCCAAGGAAGGGGGGAATGTTGAGCTCAAAAGCACTGTCACCCAAAACATTGGTGATGGTGTAAGGTCCATAGTGGAGTGGATGAAGCTTTTGATGGGGTCTTGTAAATCGTTCTTTCTGCAAGTGCAACCAAACTTTACCCCCACTTAAAACTTGTGTGGCACCCAGTGTTGATCATGGCACTACTTGTACTTGGCATTAGACTTCTGCAAACTATCCTAAACTTGTTGGTGAATGTGATGGATTCATTTAATGAATCGAGTGGCTTTTTTGGCTTTAGTTTGAGCATGGGACGATTTTGCATGTGTGGACGCAAGGGGTAGTGCAACATCCATGAGACCCAATGGTTGAAATTTCAACCCCACCTGAAAGGGGTTGTGGTTGGTTGAGCTATGTATGGCTTTGTTGTAACTGTGATAAACATATAGAATACTCTCATCCCATGTGCACGGATGCTTGAAATTGTACATGTGCAAGATATGCATGATCATCTTATTTACGACCTCAGTTTTTCCATCCGATTGGGGGTGGAAAGTTGTGGATTTAGTGAGCTTGGTGTCCAGCCGTGACTAGATGCTTGACTAGAATGTACTAAGGAACCAACTATCCCAATCTTTGATGATGGTTTGTGGTATCCCAAAATGCACCCACACTCGTTCGAAGTAGATCTTGGCAATGGCCTTCATTGTGATGCTCTTCTTATAGGCAACTAGAATTGCCATCTTGGAAAATCTATCAACAAACATGAAAAAACAGTCATTTCCCCGCTTGCTTGAAGGAAGGTCTGACATGTAGTACATCGAGATGGATTCCCAGGGCTTGTCGGGAGTACGAAGAGGGGTGTACATGCTTTTTTTTATTAATGACCAGTTTGGAAATGGAACAGGTCGTGTAGGACCTAGTATACTTGCTAACATCCTATCGAAGTTTTGGCCAATAAAAATGTTGTTGTAGCACTGCCATTATTGTTTATATGTCGAAGTGCCCTGCCACCTGATTGTAGTGAGCTTCCCAAATTAGCTTCGCTCACTCTCTTGATGGGACACAAAGATGGCCCAGAGGACACAACAACCCATCCTGAAGATGGAAATCAGTAACAATTGTGTTTGTGCCTAGCATATGAAATGTAGTGGCGAAGTCATGATCTCTCTCGTAGAGTTGAGGCCATTCATAGGTCTCATGTCTGCAGAAGTGTAGAACTGTGATTAGTGTTGCAAATGGAGGTCGACAGAGGTAGTGAGTGACGCGGTTGGTGATCCTTGTCTTATACTTGATGTTGATATGGAACTGTTGCAAGTATGTGGACCACTTCTGATGGCGGACATTCTGAAATTCTCCTTGTGTTTGTATGAACTGCAGATGATTGTGATCAGTATGGATGACTATCTCCTTCCTGAGGATATAATGCCTCCACTGATTGCAGGCTTATACAATGGAGTACATTTCTTTGTCATAAGTGGGGTACTTACGGACAGTATCTGATAGTGTCTCACTATGATATGCCACGGGATGTCCATGATGAGTGAGAACTGTGCCCACAACATAGTATGAAGCATATGTCTCAATCTCAAAAGGCTGATGCAAGTCGGGTAATGAGAGATTTGGGGTTGAGCACAAGCGTTGCTTAAATTCATCGAACGCTTTCCATTGCATCTATCCCCACACAAATTTTTCCTTACCACCACCCTTGGTCACTTGGCTAAGGGCCCATGCAATGTGGGAGAATCCCAACACGAACCTGCGATAGAAATGGGCAAGGCATAAGAAGCAATGAAGATCAGTGAGTGTAGTCGAGGCTGGCCAGTCACGAATGACCTAGATCTTGGCTAGATCAACATACACCCCATGCTCATCAACAATGTATCCTAGGTACTGGAGCTTGTTCATGCCAAAGGAGCATTTTTCCAAATTTGCATATAGCTTGTGTTTCCGTAGAGTGGGCAGAATCTGTTGAATATGTTGCAAGTGTTCCACCCAACTCTTGTTGAAGATGAGGATATCATCAAAATACACCACCACAAAAGAATTGATGTCCGCAAGATATCATCCATCATCCTCATGAAAGTTGCTAGGGAATTTGTCAAGCCAAAGGGCATGACCAACAATTCAAAAAGACCTTCTTTGGATTTGAAAGCAGTCTTCCATACTCGGTTTGCTCTATTGGGACCTAGTGGTAACCGGACTTTAGATCAATCTTACTAAATTATTTGGCCCCATTGAGTTGGTCAATGAGATCGTCAATTCGGGGAATTGGGTACCAGTTCCTGACTATGATTTTATTTAGGGCTCGAGAATCAATGCAGAGTCTCCAGGTCCTATCTTTCTTCTGCACAAGCATGATTGGCCTTCCACAAGGCGATGATCTTGGTCGGATGTGCCCCTTTTCGAGAATATTTTGGATGTGGTGCTTAATTTCCTCATTTTGTGACAGAGCAATGATAGATTGGCCCATTGGGTAGCGGTGCAATAGAGGTCAGATCGATTGAGTGCTTGACCTGAAAGTGCAGAGGTACCCCACTGGGTGAGGAGAAGATGTCGTTATATTCTTCATGGACCTTATCCACTTGCTTCTACTACATGGAGAGGCATATCGTTGAGGCCGTGGATGTGGTTGCAAACTTCTGCTCACTTTGAGCATGAATCACAAAGAATATAAACTTCTCAGTTTGAGAGATGAACTTCCTGCATTTCTTGGCAGAGATCAAGGAAATGGTCGTAAGTGGGACTACCTCGGGTATCTTGTACAATTTCCTATCCAAAGTAATAATAACACTACGAGGCCTAGACTCATATACAACATGACATTTACATAAATAATGTTGGCCCAAAATAACATCACAAACTTCAATGGGGGTGACATCAGATAATACATCATCTTTGAAGGGCTTGATGTCATAGGGTAGGCGACATTGTTGGCTGACGCGGAGATCGCTCCCTTGGTGGAGCCATCCGATGGTGTACGGTTGTGGGTGTGGTGTTTTTGACAGAGCCAATTGCTTGAAGACCTATGTTGAGATGAGGTTCTTCTAGCAACCGCTATCAATGATGAAGTGTAACGGAGTACCCTTCATCCACATTTGTGAATGAAAGAGGTGCTCACCTTCCTCTAGTTCATCAAGTTCCTTGGGCTGGACCTTGGTGGTAGAAATGATGGCACTAGGTTATGTGTCAATGATCTGTCTCCCTTTATCTGGTTCTAAATCAGAGTCAAAGCCCACATCTGATTTAGAGGGTTTCACCTAAGCCACCAATGATTGCTTTGAGCAGTATTCAACGGTGTTATGCCAGGGGCTCTTATGGAACTCGCACCACTTCCCAATGTCTTTCTTTATCTTCCCATTGTCCTTATTTGTTTGCAGTTTAGACTAGGTTTCATGAGGTTGTCCATCCTTGCTCTATCCTTTGTTCTACGATTTGGGGCTGCATTTTCCATGCTTCTGATATGTGGGGTTCACAAACCCAAACTGCCACGTCTTTTGTTTAAGCTTCTGCTTGATTTTGACATCATATCGATAGGTTGTGTCCAAGGATGAGATGTGCAGAAACTCCATTTATATGTGGATGTATCTATGCAGACCTTCATGGTACATGAGCACCAAATGTCTCTCAGAGTCTTTGATATCCATCTTGGTGCGCAAGGTATGGAAGACATTGGTGAACTATGGCATTGTTTTGACCCTTTCCTGCCACAGCATGGCCCATCTTGTATATAAGTCATCATAACTTCCAACAAGGTAGTATTGTTCCTTAATAACATCCCTGAAAGAGCCCAAGTGGGTGCGAATACAAATAATGTAGATCTCTATGTTTCCTTTTTCTCACAGAAAGTCTCCCACCAATATTTGACATGGGGGATGGCCTTTAGGAGCACAAATGTAATATTTTCTCTATCGGAAAAGTTATGGACAGGAAAATACCCTTTTAGAAGTTTTAACCATTTGTCTACATCATCTGCATCTATTTGACCTTCAAATATAAGAATATCGAAATTGATTTGTACCTTGAAGGGGGCGGTGCCTCCGCTCGAGGAAGATGCATCGCATGTTGGGAGTCGTCGAAGGATTTGTGCAAAATTATCCATCATCTTGTTCCTCTTTCATGCGAGGGCTTCCTCGAGCAACAATTTAAATGGACCTCTTGCCCCATTGTCTCTCTTTTCTTCCCCCATGGGCGTTTTTTGGGTTCGGCGAGGTTGATCTTGCAAAGACTCAAGCGGTTCAAGTCCCAATTGCTTAGACCCTGACCTCATTAGGGACATGCATAGATAAAGAAATGAAGAGCAAGCCGCTCTAATACCACTGATCCAGATTTACGAGCGGAATGAAATGAAACACATATCTATAACATTAACACAGATATACATAGAAAAATAACAAAGATATAGTGAAACTTAACTTCTATTCAATAAAGAAATCTATTGAAATTGTAAAATGTAGAATGAAACAATCTTGCTCAAATGGTGGTAGCTAATCTCCAAGAAGAGATGTGGAGGCTACGTGCATTCTCCTGAGCACATTACAATGAGGCCTCCAAGACTTTTTAGCATCAAGAAGTAATAAAAAAACCCAAGACATCCAAAAACCTAACCCTAGGAGATGAAGCGCAAAAAGTCATGTGGGCCCCGATGGAATAATTTGGTACATCAACTTCCCGGGGTTGTAACTTTTGCATATGATATTCATTTTAAGCACACAATAGCCCATTGGAAAGGTATATCTGAGGACTACATATTATTCCATCACACTCTAACTCTATTTAGAGTGTGACTATGGCGGGCCCAAAAAATGTTTTTTAGGGTCTCAAAACAACCCCATAATTTTAGGACCTGAAAAGCTAGAAAAAAAATTGTCAAGATGAAAACTGTATGTGAACCAGTTGGAAGAGGTGGGTGGCCACCGATATCCACCTAGATCACTAAGAGAGAAAGAGAGAGAGAAGATAGGAAAGAGGTGTTCCCGGGTAGCACACAATTCAAGATAGTAGTATGTATAGTTTCATACAACTGTATGTAAGTTCGTATAGTTATATGGAAAGTATTGTACAAATCCATACAGTTGTACGAACATGTCCATACAATTGTACTGACAAGTCTGTACAGTAGTGTGTACAGGTCATATAGGCTATCCTATAGGTCATACAACAACTTTCTCTTGTTTTTGGTTTTTTCTAGCAGGCCATACCTCTCATTCAAGCTATACAAGCTCAGTTCAAGGTGATTTCTATAACCGTGTAGTTCTTGGTTTTAAGTAGCTTGTGGAGGTTTTGTTTTAATTCTTTCAAAGGAATGAAAAGCTAATTTTGAAGGAGTAATTAATTTGTTGTGTGAAATTGATTTTTTGCTTCTGCTATTTAATTTCTAGTTATTATGTGATTAAAGTTATGGTTTGAAATTTATTTCTGCATTAATTAAATTCAACAATCTACTTGTTTGATTAAGTTCATAAGGAATTTAGTCATCTATGGCTTGGGAATTTTCACATGGTATTAGAGCTTATTTCTCCAATTGATATTCTCTAGGATTTGCATCAGTAAATCAACTGCAAGGAAGAAGGATCATCAATGAGAGGGTTTCAAAGTTTTACTTTCATATTTGGGAGTTTGTGAAGTAGATCTCAGAGATGGCATCAACTAGCCTCAATTTTGAGGACATATTGGATGGTGCCTCGAATTTCCTATCATGGAAAGTGAGGGTTACACTCTTACTAGAAGAGAATTTTCTCTAGTATATTATCACGAGCGTTACTACTCCACCTACAAATCCCATGGGAATCAGTAGCTCAAAAAAGAGAGAAGTGAAGTCCAAGCAAATGATCTTGGATGCTATAAAGGATCATCTGGTCCCTGATGTGTCTGAGAAGAAGACAATGAAGGAGATATTCAATTCCCCAGTTAGTCTTTACCAGAGTCAGAATATAAACAAGAAGATGATATTGCGGAACTAACTTATATCCATAGTGATGACCATATCACACATACTCACTAGTTACCTTTTGAAGATCACACATATTCGTGATCAACTTGAAACAATTTGGGATAAGGTTGAAGATGTAGATCTAGTAAACATGGCACTAAATGGATTCTCAAATTCATGGGAACCATTTGTCAAAGGCATTTGCACTCAAGAAAACCTTCCTGATTTTGAGAGGCTTTGGGATGACTATATCTAGAAGGAGACTCGGATTGAATCAAAGGCCAACAAGAAGGATTGTGATGAGAACCTAGCTCTATTTGGTCAATCAAATAAGGGCAGAGAAAAAGGACCCAACAAAGGTAATGGAAAGAGTGAGGAGTCAACCTCGCAACTAGGAAAGAAGGACTTGAGTAAATTCAAGTGCTTTAGTTGGCATAAGCACGTTCATATGCATCACAATGTCCATATAAGAAGAAGGGTAAAGGGAAGTAGTAGCAGACAAAAGTAGCAGCCTCTGTAGAAAGTCAAATGAATGAGTTTGCTACCAAGTTCAAGAAGGATTTCTCATTGGCATCTCGTCTTTCTACCAGCACGAAATTGAGGAATACGTGGTATGTGGACAGTGGGTAGTCTTGACATATGACATCATCCCAATAGTTGTTTTTTAATCTAAATAAGAAAGACTCGGGAGTATAGGTTGAGCTTGGTGATGATGCCAAGTACATAGTAGTAGGAGTTGATACTATTTCCTTCCAACTCGAATCGGGTAATTCTTTATATATTGATGAAGTCTTGTTTGTACCAAGTCTCAATAAGAATTTGCTTTCAGTTTTGGTTATGGATGATAAGGGATTTGTAGTGGAGTTCAATAACCATCAAGTCCTCATCAAACCGAAGGAATCTATCCAAAATACAACTCCAATAATAGGGGTTAGAGAAGGTTATTTGTACATGTTGCAGGGTGAACCTGCAAGAGAGAGAGAGAGAGAGCAGGTAGCCAGGGAATATACAGTTCTGAGCAGCATGCAGTTCAAGACAGTAGCCCATACAATTTTGTACAATCGTATGGAAGTTTGCATAATCATACATGCAGTATCGTACAGATATGTACAATGTACATACATGTTCGTACAATGGTAGATACATGTTGTATAGGTTGTTTTGTAGGAGGTACATTAGTTTTCTTTTTTTTTTGTTTTTTCCAACAAGTTGTACCTCTCAGTCAGGCTATACAAGCTTAATTCAGGGTGATTTCAATATCCATGCAACTGTTGGTTTTAATTAGTTTATGGAGGTTTCCTTGTAAGTTTTTCAATGGAATGAAAAGCTAGTTTTTAAGGAGTAATTACATGTGTTGGGTGAAATTGATTTTTTCTTTCACTATTTAATTTCCAACTATTGTGTGATTATTGCTATGGTCTGAAATTTATTTCAACATTAATTAAATTCAATAATCTACTTGTTTGATTGAGATCATAGGGACTTTAGTCACCTAGGATTGAGATTTTTCACAAGGATAAAATAATATTATTTGGCTTTGGCCCCTTTGGGCCCCTTAAGCCCCATTTCTTTCCTCTCTTGTGGAATCATAGCCCCGCATGTTTTTGTCCTTCTCCGTCTACAACTGGTGATGCATTTTTATTAATAACCTTCAATGTACAATATTTACATATTACATCACTTGGCCTTCAACCATTCATCGTATACACAAATATCCATTGCTAATTCGAGGATTAAAACTGGGGTGTGACAATGAGCTTCATCCAGGGGGTCTCAAGGTTTATCCCCATGCTAGCTACCTCTATTTTATGCCTCACTTAATGTTCCTATCGGGTAAAGCATCATAATCAACATCGATTTGTTTACACTAGATACCATCCGTGAAATGAAAAAAAATGCTTAAGAGTTTTCCCACAATGCTTTCTTTTAAATATATATGTATGTATGTCTATAAAGGAGTAAACAATCTAATGAACCAAAAACCCAATGATAAATTTTAGCTTCATTCTCAAACATTTTTATTTTATGAAAATGAGGAATATCATTATTGAAATGGATGTAATTACATTAATTGTAGCCTATGCTACTTAGGCTACTTACAAGCATAAGGAGAAACATAAAACAACAAATCAACCCTTTTTAAAATGAAAGCTTTACAACCACAATCATCCAACAACAAATAATACACCATACGAAGTAGGACTAAACTCATCAAAAATTAAACTTGAATAATCATAACAAAACCACTCCAAATTGCTACATTCCATCAACATATAACAAATCAAATATAAAAAAGAATTTCACAATTTCTTACATCTAACCTTTTGATGTTTAATTTTAATATTTTTAAATATATGTTTGGCATTTCATCAAAGATAAAAATTAACGAGTAATGTTGCACAAGAGCCTATAGTATAAGAAGTAGATGAGTATATTAAAAGCAAATTATTTTACTGCATTTGGTGTTACGTATAAGGAACGAAACTTTAAATAAAGCTTAAGGAATAAATTCTTGAGGCTAAAACCAATTTCTTAACTTAAAACCACATTCATACATTAAAAATGGACAAATGAAATATTTGAATTCAAATATGAATTTGTTGCAAAATGCCTCAATGAACTCTTCACTTCCCAAGGAACGCTCAGGACTTCGAGAAAGTGAATTTATACCACTCAAATTTGGAGAAATCAGAAAATGAATTTATAATAGTCAAATCTAAACAAAATCATGTTAAATCACTATAAAAATTTTAAATTATATTAATTTAGATAATTATTAAAAATATTAATTAATTATTAAATATAAATATTTTTTTATTATAATTTAATAATTGATTTAATATTTTATTTTGTTTTTTAATATTAATAGTTGAAGGTTGATTCCTGCTATCACTATAAGGTTGAGAATAAGGTTGATTCTCATCTACTATCACTATAACCTCTAAGTGTGTTCACGTAACCCTATAAGGTCGATTCTCATCGGTTACCACTATAACCTCCAAGAACCTGTCTGCTACCACTATAAGGTTGATTCCCGCTACCACTATAAGGTCGGGAATAAGGTCGATTCCCGTCTGCTACCACTATAACCTATAAGTGCGTCCACACGACCCTATAAAGTTTATTCTTGTCTGTTACCACTATAACCTCCAAGAACGTCCACACAACCCGTAAACATGAGACACAATTGGAGTGGAAATATAACTTGAAACCTCCTTTACATATGATGTTACATTTTAATTTAAAATATTATTGTCTAAAAATCTTGGAAATTGTTATCTTAATACTAAATATAAATGTTATAAATATTAATATTAATATTAATACTAAGTAATAATTTTTTAATATTACTAATAATTTTGGAAAATATTTTTTTATCACTTAATATTGATGTTGGAAATATTAATGTTATTTTAATTTTGGAATATTGTTTTCCAATAATCTTGGAAATTATTTTTTTTATACTAAAAATTTCCGTTAATATAATTTTGCCTTGTATTAAAATCAAATATGTCATGAATAGCATCTTGTAATATTTCCACGATTATAAAATTCCACATCATATATCAGCTTTGTGTGCAAGGTATGGACAAAATCGTGGCTCGCATTTTCAAAGAGAATACATTTCTTTAAAACTAAGACGTGTGTTGTTTGCTTTAGTTGGCATTGGAGAGATAAAATTAGTAATTTAAAGAAGTAACTTCAGAATGGGAGTGAATGTACACAGGGTTAGACAAATGCATTTTGCTATGATTACATTGAAATGGAGAATTTGAGTGTTTGGGTTTTCATAATTAGTAATGTTCATTTTCATCCTTTTGGGAGTGAATGTATATCCTTTTGGGAGTGAATGTATATGGAGAATTTGACTTTGTAGGTTTTTATAGTTAGTTATGTTCATTATTTCCATTATTATGTTGAGTAAATTGTTGTTTTTAAAATTTTCGTTACTTGAGTTATTTGTATTTTTTATCTTCATTTAGTTGAGAAAGAAAAAATTCATTTAAGTAAGGTCTTTCTGGCCAATGTTTATTCAACTTCTCAAGTCAATAAGGCTTTTGCTCAGTCCTCTATTCTAAATCCAAAAACTCTTATTTCTCTTCCCCACCCTTATCTCTCATTTCTCTTCCATATATCAAAGGTACTATAGATCACATCTCTAAATTTTTGACCAAAAAGAATATTAAAACTCTCTTTAAACCCCATAAAACTCTTAAACAAGTATTTACAACAACTAAGGATAAATTTCCTTGCTCCTATGTCAAATCATACATGGGCCAAAATGGCATATCATTTAAATCTTGTCTCAAAGAACATATAGTTGATATCTTCCATAATCGCATCTCTAAGTCACTTATCATTGAACACTCCCACAGATCTAATCATCTCATTTTCTTTKACCAAAGTAAAATTTTMTAGCTTCACAACCTTATTACTCCTCTCATATCATTCGGGAAGCACTGAAATTGAAAAACATCCTAATAATTTTAATCAAGAAGATGACTATAAAATTAGTGAGTCTTGGAAACCCGATATTCATCGTATTGATCTTTAGCCCTTCTTATTTTTAGATATTTTATTTTATTTATTTATCGATTTATTATTATTATTATTATTATTATTGTAAAGTTCACACGAAAGATTCTATTAATTTTTCAACATATCATATAGTCCAAAAACCCTTATTGTTGGCCTGCTACTTGGGAAACTAGACCAACAACACAAGTAGATATCATCTGACCAAATATATTGTTTGTAAAGGATAAAAAAAAACTTAAAGACTAGAGTTCTGGTGAAAGTACCATGCCTATGTCTACTAATAACTATCATTTTGAAAAATTAAATACTACTAAGGTATCGTTGGCCCTCGACCAAGTTTTGGAGAACCTTGGTCATGTTTGACCATTTTTTAGACTTCGACGGGTTGGTCTAAGGTAGAGCGCAAATCGAAGCGTAGATCACGAGATCTAGACCCCTTTTTAGGGCACTTTTGGGATTAGGGTTTATGTAACGGGTATGGGATATCGGCCCATGGGTTTACCAATGTTTAGGCCCATTTTGTAATGTATAAATAGATAGCTAGGCGATGTAAGAAAAGGGCAGAAGAAGCTAAGTGCAAGTGATTGTAAGAATCTTGTGTACATACTGTGTAAGAAGGATTTTGTGTTGTGACCTAACTCGGGGAAGGAGGATCTGGCGAGATGCGCGCAGATCTCCAGTCCTATGCAAAGTAGGGTTTTTGGGCTCTATGCGTGTAGAAGATTGAAAGAATGTAATAAAGAAGAGAAGAGTTGGTGGACGTAGCCCCACGCTGGGGTGAACCGCATATATCCTATGTTATGGTTGCTTTGTGCATTATGGTTATTATATTGTTCATATGATTTAAGCTTAGTGCAATAATGACTATTTAGATGCATCTGGTATGATATATTAAGTGCTTAGTGGTGTGAATGAATGTTAGATATGATCTCTTTTCATATGTTAAGTGCTTAGATGTGTTAGATCTAGTTGAATACTGCATTGTTCTATAATTAAGGGTTTGGATATGCGATGTGAATAAGGGTTAAATATTGATGAATGCTAACCACTAAGTTCTTTGTTAGAGTAGTGTAATCACAGATCTGTGTCCCAGCTAGGTTGTAGACATTTGAGTCCTATAACCACCCCTGCCTCTACTTCGGGTGAGACTTCATATACTTCGCAACTGTTGCCGAAAGGGCCGGTAGTTAGGGTTTTGTTGGTGCGTTATTGAAGCATTGAACCCTGGGTCTGCCCCTGTGCCAACAAATGGTTCCGTTGTCGGGACCTGAAACTATGATTGCTGGGAACGGAAAAAAAAGAAAGATCTATGCGTAGATCTGCTACTTTAGTGCGCAGTATTCTACTTAACTTGCGAAGCTCTGTGCTAAGAAGAGAAGTTTGATCTGAAGTAAGATCTTGAAGCTTTATGCTCTGAGAAAGGTACGATAAGTGAAAAAAATTGTTTTCAAAGAATGAATTTAGGTATGTTTGATAAATTTTGTCCTAGTCTGGAAACTAGGGTACAACTAGATGAAAGAAGATTGGATATGAATAGATCTGATAGAAATAATGAAAGGTATGTTATCCCTATGCATAGAAAGAATGTTTGGACTAACAAATGGACGCAAGATCCTAGAAAAAAAATTTGCAGGTTAGTTACTGTGATCCCAGTGCACAGTATAGGAAAGGTTGGGGATCATTTAAAAGAAAGAGAGGATTAACTCTTTGCTATAGTTGCAGAGGACCGAGACATCTTTCTAAGGAATTCCCTGGTAGAGGTCCTAGTTGTCTTTGTTGTAAAGCTATGGACCATGAAGTTTTGAATTGCCCTAGAATAATTGCAAAAGTTGAAAAGATGAATATGAGACAACAAAACTATGAGACAAGCCAAGAAACTAAGGATATGATAGAACCCCAGAAAGAATCAGAGACTGTATTACTACAGATGAAAGAAACCCTGAACGATCATAGAGATATCAATTTATCAGAGATCTTAAAAGAGAAAGAGTACATAGAAACAAGAATAGGAGACTTCGACATAGACTGTGTCCTGGATGAGGAAACACAAGTGAATATCATGACAGAAATTTCTTGGGAAATTTTGGGAAAGCCTGCTATGGTTCCTTCATTAGGAGGAATAGGACTATTTAGAGGAAAGTTGATAACCCTATGTGGAAGACTTACCCAGACATCTATGAGTACCCATGGAACTTTGACAGAAGAAGAATTTGAGATCGTTAAATTTGTTGAGAACAATGTCCCATTTGCTATCTTGCTAGGAAAAACCTAGATTGAGAAAGATCAAATGCGAAGGAAACAAGAAGAGAAGGATATAGAACAGAAAAAGAAATAACTAAGAGATTTCATGGCTATGAGAATAGTGCACTTACTGGAAGAACAAGAGAACCAGTCGAAGCTACTAAGGACCAAATATATGGACGTCGAAGTTGAAAGGACACAGGAACACTGGAGACACCTATCTGTACAAGAGAGTAGAGCACCTACCCCAAAAAGAGAAGAAGTATTACCCTTGAACCCTATGAAAGAACCTCCACAGTGCGCAGTTATCATGCCAAGAGGAGATAAGAGCGATAATGGAAAGAGGAAAATAGTGATTCAGATCACCGAAAAGAAGGCCAAAAAGCTCAGTAAGAAGAGAGCAAAGTTAGAAAAATTGCAAGAAGTTCTAGGGAAGACTTTGCAGAAGGAAGGTTTCCAGAACTTGAACTCCGTCGAAATATCAGTACAGCGAAGATTGACACTTAGCCACGACGAAGCAATATGACCGTTGGAGGCATTATGACTGTTAGAATGATGCTCCAGAATGGCTAGAAACGCAATTATTGCTGGAATGTTCACCCTTGGATCGTTGGGACCATGCCATAATGGATGGAACTGCATTGATCGAAGCGTTCCTGCCCATTAGAAGATTTTGTTATGATAATATTTATTTATCTCGTCGAGCATTGCACCAAGAACACTTTTTTCCAATTGTGATTATCCGAGCCCACAGAGAACTAGTTGATATCGTGCAGTGATCATTGAGACCTTGCCATCCATTCTATTACATTGAGTATTGTTCACTGACCTGAGAGATCAGATCTCAAGTTTGCATGTCAGACGAAATTAGCACAGCAGAAAAATCCATCGAAGAGATTCTAATAGACCTCATAGCCGAGAAGGTGATGTCCGCAGGCATACAAGCCTCATCGACGAGAGGAGTGCAAGCCTCCCCATCGTCTGCTCGTGGATCTGGACCATCCCGAGCTGCGATCGAGAAAATAACCAAGCATCATGATGACTTGTCAAATGCGAAGCTAATCCCATCCATCCTTCCCGACTACATCCCACCCCTGGCCGGTGTGGTGAGTCTTGACAGTATCCTGAGGGACTTCGACTACACAGTCATCATTGTGTACCTTCCGAAGGGAATATAAGAAGTCAGACCGCAGTTGGAGAGGATTCTAACCTTGAAGATCAGTGACTATAACCTAGGAGACTGTAAGAGCTATGGCATGCTTGCACCTCACAAATACTTGACCAAGCCCAAGGGGAAGAAGTTGAAGATCATCCCCTAGCCATGGACCATGGACATCGCGAGGTCCACTGTCTTGAACATGATGAATATACCACACTTTGAAAGACATCAGGAGGTTAATGTGTGCGTTAAGATCCTGTTGTTGTGCTTCCACGGAGGTTATCTATGGCTAGACATGCGTATCACCGTCGATCTAGTGTTGATCCATAGGATCACTGGATTGAGCATACAGGGACCAGACCCACAAGAATTTTATCTAGGGAAGGTTGCAGATCACGCTCTAGCGCAGAAGATTAAAGACACTTATGGCAATGTCGAGAAAGGGAAGCGAGACTAAAAGGTAGCTTCCATCCAGAATGGCGCAGTGCGCCTAGCCTGCCAGTTGATCATTGGTAAGGTAGTAAGGAAGAACAGACCCACGCAGGTCACGGGATTTGTTGTTGACCTCGCAAGAAAATGCGTGGAAGGATTACAAATGAACTGGGCGAGTTACCTCATCAACTAGTTAGAACAGGACTGTCGCGAAGCTCAAGATCAGGGCTATGAGTTCCACTTTAGCTGGCTGCTAATCCTCATCGTGTTCATTGCTTGGGAGTTGCCGAAAGGAGCGACCTTCCCTGACATTGACTCGTTTGAGCCACTAGCTGCAAAGTTCACCACGCTCTGGTATTCGAGCGATATGGGGAAAAAATGGCAGTCGAACGCAGTGTTCCATACCTACTACCTGCAGTTAACAAAGGCTATTGAGTCTTTCCCTCGTATGACGTCGAACACCCTGGATAGATTCAGACCATTTGCGAAGTTCCGCACAGATAGGCATTTTATATATATTATTGTGCGCGGAGATGAGAATAAAGAAGAGATTCAATCCTACTACAAGCTCACTGAGGAGGACATGGAAGAAATCACCAAGGAGTGGCCTGAAGAACTCCTAGTACCAGTCGACCAGGCAAAACTGTCCGACCCCAACCTCATTGGAAATCCGGTGGTTACTCGCGAAGAGTATGATGCACCTAGTAGTAGTAGGAAGAAAAATAAGGAAGATGTATAGGAAATACGCAACAAATCATAAGAAACTGCATCAAATTCACCTAGCAGAGGAGGTGGTGACGAAGTAGACAAAGAAGAGCACTATGAGAAAGAAGATAAATAGAAGCAAGGTGAAGTAACACCACCTAGGAACCCCCATGAAGAGGCAGAGATGTCCAAGAAAAGAAAGCTTTCCCCAATGAAACCTACATCGCGGAAGAAGTCCAAAGCTATTAAGACGAAGCTACAGACTGTGCTCACGGTCGATGACTTGGACTTCATTATCGCAATTGTATCAGACGCCTCAGAAGATATTTTACAGAGAAATGAAGAAAAAATGGAAGCCATGTACGAAAGAATTGAAGCAGAGTTGTGAGGAGTACAACAAGCCCTTCACTCCAGCCGTGCAGTGTCCACTGCACCCCCGCCATCAGAAGAAACAGAGTTGGGGGATGAGCCTACCCAACTCCACAGAATAACTGATGCGACTGAAGCTCGTCTTCATCGCATGCAGGAAGAAAAAGAACATGCCACATTGGCCCTGAAGAAAGCACAAGAGGAAGTCATAGAGCAACGTCGAGTTGTGCAACAAGAGAAGGATGACCTCCAAATCAAGTTCAAAGAGGATAAAGCGCAGATCCAGAAAGAGAAAGAACAGTTGCTCACAGAGTAGGTTTGAGTTAAAGAAGCAGTCAACAGAGCACTTCACTCCGTGACAGGCTTGGAACAGATAGAACAAGACCTAGTAGAGAGTCAAGTAGCGAAGCGTGCTACATCCATCCAACAACTTCAATGGAGAGTAGCGGAATTGAAATTACAAGAAGTACCAAGCACTCCACAGGAAGTGCGAGACCAACGAGAAGAAACCGCCCACAGTGTAGCTCAGAGAATCAAGGCATTAGCCTTGGAATGTAAACAACTTAGTAATCGAAGTACGCAGAATTATGAGCGCCTTATTGAGGACCCTAAACTAAAGACACTGGAGTCGCAGCTCCAGGAAGCAAAGCAGTAAGCAACAACAAGTCAGTGGTCGAGCGATCGAGTTATTGAAAAGATCCCAAGAACAAGGCCCGGCTCGGCAACAGGTCCATGCCATACAGAGAAAAGTCATGGAAGTGACTCAGAAGCTCCAGCCAGTCCAGGATGCAGCTTGCCTACTTTTTGAGGAGATTGAAGGACGAGGAGAAGAACTAGAACAAGCAGTCACTGCAGTCGAACAACACTTGGAAGGACCTGTGACCGAGGCATTTATTCAAGAGTTCGTCGAGTAGGAGGCCTTGGCGACGCAGTAGGTCGAAGCATCTCGAGCCAAGCTTGAAGCGTTTGAGGCAGAGTTACCCAGAGCATAGTGACTCGAGTTGAGTCATAGGTGAGTGTTGGGGATCTATTGGCCCTCGACCAAGTTTTGGAGAACCTTGGTCATGTTTGACCATTTTTTGGACTTTGACAGGCTGGTCGAAGGCGGAGGGAAAATCAAAGCGGAGATCGCGGAATCTCGACCCCTTTTTAGGGAACTTTTGGGATTAGGGTTTATGTAACGGGTATGGGATATTGGCCCATGGGTTTACCCATGTTTAGGCCCATTTTGTAATGTATAAATAGATAGCTAGGCGATGTAAGAAAAGGGCAGAAGAAGCTAAGTGCAAGTGATTGTAAGAAGCTTGTGTACAGACTATGTAAGAAGGCTTTTGTGTTGTGACCTAACTTGGGGAAGGAGGATCTGGCGAGGTGCATGCAAATATCTTGTACTATGCGGAGTAGGGTTTTTGGGCTCTGTGCTTGTAGAATATTGACAAAAGATAATAAAGAAGAGAAGAGTTGGTGGACGTAGCCCCACGCTGGGGTGAACCACGTATATCTTGTATTATGGTTGATTTGTGCATTATGGTTATTATATTGTTCATATGATTTAAGCTTAGTGCAGTAATGAATGTTTAGATGCATCTGGTATGATAGATTAAGTGCTTAGTGATGTGAATGAATGCTAGATATGATCTCTTTTCATAGGCTAAGTGCTTAGATGTGTTAGATTTGGTTGAATACTGCGTTGTTCTATAATTAGGGTTTGGATCTACGATGTGAATAAGGGTTAAATACTGATGAATGATAACCGTTAAGTGCTTTGTTAGAGTGGTGTAATCACAGATCTATGTCCCAACTAGGTTGCAGACATTTGAGTCCTGTAACCACCCTTGCCTCTACCTCGAGTGAAACTTCATCTGCTTCACAGGTGTTGCCGAAAGGGTCGATAGTTAGGGTTTTGTTGATGCGTTGTTGAAGGGTTGAACCTTGGGTCTTCCCCTGTGCCAACAGGTACCCAATTTCATGGGGCCATGGGCCCCTCCACAGAGGCCGAAGGATTTGTCTGTTAAGCTTCATTGTACCCTTCTTGTTGATGACGAGCTATAGGAGGGGGAGGCAGATTCAGATGCACTAGGCAACCAAGGATCTCTCTAACCATCAAGTGAAGACCACCGAGCTACAGTTGGACCGTGTTTTGAGCATATTTCCTTGTTTCAAGCATTTTCCCCATGAAGGTCTTGATGTACCAGTAGAGTTCTATGGTACTCCAATATCGAGTGTATCTACCTCTGGTGTGTCCAATATTTAGGACCCAATGGATAGTTGTCTCAGCTACTTCAGAATCAGTAGTCATCTCCCTTTCTTCACTAACTGTGTCTTCCACTTGATCCAGAGCTCTTTGGAATCGTTGAGGTGTATTTTCTACGTAGTTCCTAGCAGCATTATGACCTCCTGTTGTACTCATGATTCTAGATTCCCCTCCTCTGGATGTCTCGAAGTGGAAACCCTAGGGAATCCAGATCTGTGCATGTAACCAGGAGGATATCCATGCCTAGGGGCCATGGTATCTCGGATGAGGGCCCGAATTGAAAGGTGGTACCATTTTGAGAGAGGGATACCAGAAGGTCTCTCACTACCAACAAGGGGGGATCTATGGTCCTGATCCAGACTCTCAACCTGTAGAGAAGGCATCAAAATTTTGCTAAGTGTCATGTTCCTTCTTTGAGGAGTGGGGCTCATCATCAGGGGGGATTTCATAGCAACGTGAGTGAGTCTGGGCTTCCGGATGATACCTCATAAATTTCATTTAGTTCTTTGTTCCCTTGGCCTTGCTTTCTTCACCTCAGACTTCTTTCAATATCCGCAGATGTGTAAGAGATCTGATGTTCCCTGTCTTTCGCATCCTTCGTATTAAGAGCCTTCATCAATTTCTTTAACTGCAGAGATTGAGTGTCGGTGCTAGTGTCTTGTCATTCGTTGCTAGCTGGCGATTGAGTGTTAATGGCCCAATCCACTTGGAACTGGGTTTTGTCCTTTCGATTGAGATGGAAAGAGGACTCTGGAATGTCCATATGGATTCTTCCCCCTTGTGTCTCAGTTGTATGCCCCTACGTTAAATGATGTAGCTGGATCCTTGTGGTAAGGTCTTGTCGATTGAATTTCTTGTGGTTAGCTGGCATCCTATCGCCATATGATTTCCCGTAATCCCTTTGCTGATTGTGTTGGTCAAACACAGGAGGGGAGGTCCACTTGGTGAGGCCTATGTCCTAGAATGCTTGGTCATTTACTATCCATCTAATGGCCTCAGGGAACCGCCCTCCTTCTACACTCTTCCCCAACTCTCCTTCCGAGTAGGGGTGGTCCACCCTTACTGGTAGGAGCCCCATGTCGTCTACCACACCTTTTCCTGCTTTGGTTCCATAGCATAAAGTCATCCTTGTTTGATGGAGTTGGGTATTGTCTAGGCGGCACTTGTTGACACAGATATTGGGCATGTCTATTCCACTGTCTTATCGCTCAACCACTTGTCTAGTTAAGTCCCGCCTTGCCAGATTTGGGCTTCCACCCATTTTATCCTCCTCTCATTCCCTCCCTGCCTCGAGGGTGATTTTTATGTTGTTGCTTCTTCTTGCTTCCTGTGAGGTTTGTCTCTCGCTTAGCTTGTTCCCTTTCTCGTGCTCCTGGGGGGAAAGGTCTTGCCTGGCGATTGTGGCGCAGGCCTGGGTGAAACCCTCATCCTCTGAGGGGTTCCAGTGCTTATCCCACGAATCTTCCTTGGTCATAAGGATTTCTCTTTCTAACCAGTCCGCCAACTTGTTGGCAGAGCATTTCACATGTATGGGGATGATCACCGGCATGGAGTCCGGAGTTTTTTGAATGGATTCCAGGCTAGACTCTAGGCGCTAAATTTTTGTGACTGTTGTTATCGGGGAGCCATTTTGCAGGCTCTTGAATGTATTGATTATGATATGGGAATATACTTCTATGATGAGCTTGGAATAACTCTAAACCATGGCTACACGGAGACCTTATTCCAATGCCTAGAGTTTAGTTGTGTTGTTGGTATTTATCCCCATATTTCCCCCATACATTTTCAAGATGTTTCCTTGGTTGTTTCTAACGACTTTGTTGTACCCTACCTATCTCGGATTTCCTTTTGAGGCCCCGTCGAAGTTCATATTGAAAAAACCTCTCTAGGGGAGGGTTCCACTGAGTAGTCGAAGATGGAGGAGTCATTACAGGAATTTTCCTGAGGAAAGCAAGGTTGGCTCTGAGGTTGAGGCCTTGGACTATGGAAAGCTCATATGGGCTAACTTGCTAGTCTTCATCCTCCCAAGGTTGTATTGGTATCATTTCCTAGACTGAGATGATGACCTTGTTCCAGAGTTCTGCTAAAGGCACGGCATGAAGCTTGAAAACCCTACGGTTTCACTCTTTCTAGGCTTCCCAGGTAATATATCTAGGTAAAAGTTTCCAAGCTATATTGACTATAGGGTTCTGAGTTATTGTTGTTGGCCATTGTTCTATAGCATCTCTAATGGAATTCATGTTGTGTCCAAATCTCTGAAAGAGAAGCGCCATTAGATTCCATAGGTCTTCCATATAATAGAAAGTATTTAAGAGGTGCTCTACAGTCTCCTCTTGGTCCAAGAAAAGAGGGAAATGGGAGAGGCCCGTGAAACTCTATTTGCATAAATTATCCCAGGTAAGAACTTTGTTTAGGGAAATCAACCAAAGGAAGGTCGAAACCTTTAGTCAGAGGTTTTGATTCCAAATCTGGGCTTGTGGGAGCTTGTTGTGATGAGATGCTATCTCATAAGCTTTTTTTGTTGTGAAGGTTCTAGAAGTGTTGGTGCCCCATCTCAAGTGGTTCTATTTTGCGAAGCATCTTATCCTTGTTTTGTTGAGATCCTCTAAAAATCCCTCTATAATGTTGTTTTCTATTTCTCCAGTCCATCGATGGTAAGGGAGTCATTTTCTCTAGCATCTGGTGTTTGTTTCTTCTGACCAGTAGTGCGCAACCCTGGACTCTGGTGTAGATATCGTGAATAGATTAAGCTCCTTTTAATTAGTTATCAAGTGAACTAATAAGAATTCCACGATACAAGGAACCCCTGCCCCTGGCTCCTTTAACCTACCTTCAAGAGGAATTTAAGATTCTCTTTGATCAAGGAAACCACCAGGAACCCAAATAGATTGAGACAACGGATTGACTACATAGGGCATAACCCAGGATAAAGATTTCATTCTAGCTTGCAGGCTGAGAAGAGATGGTTTGTCTACCAGTCTGGGGCGTTTTTTCCAAGCGTCCTCCCAGAAAAGAGAATCCTTTTCATTGTTGATTTCCCCAAAGAAATTTTTTTGTACTAAGTGTCGATTATGCCATGCTAGGTTCCAGATACTTGAACCCGAAGGGGCATTGTTCATTATGATTATCTACCTTATTTGTTGAATTTGGGCATATTTAGTTTCTAGAGACTGACCCATTGATTTTTGGGATTAGTTAGACAACGCCACCATATCTTAGACCCTAGGGTTTGGCTAATAATTTCGAGATCCCTCAGTCCCAAACCTCCTTTCAATTTTGGAAGACAAATTGTTTCCCACACCACTAGTGCCCATTTTTTTTTATTTTTCGAGCTTCCCCATAGGAAATCTCTTTGCAAATTTCATATCACTCTTAGTATATATTTTGGAGTTGCTATGACTGAGAGATGGTAGATAGGAATTGCTTGGAGGACCGACTTGATGAGAATCAATTTGTTATCTATATTGAGAGATCAAAAGGACCAATTGCCCAGTTTTTTTGCCATATTTTCGAGGAGGTCCTTCCAATTTTTTTTCTTTAAGGAGTTCTCTGTTAGGGGCACTCCCAGATATTTTGACGGCATCTTATCGTGTTGAAACCATATAAGACTTTTTAAATGATGTTGAATCTACTGAGGGGTGTTGAAGAAGAAGATAATAGAGTTCTCTTCATTGACGCACATCCCTGAGGCTTATGAGAAGTCGTTGAGAACTTTCTTGATTGAGAGGGATTCCTTCAGGGTTGGAGTATCCATTAACATTGTTTCATCCACAAATTATTGATGCATAGCTGGAGTTTCTTATCCATGGAGAGAGAGCCCCTTCCATTTTCTTAGCACCAATTCTGCCTTAATATCCCTTCCCAAGCCTTCGGTCATCAAGATAAAGAGGAAAGGAGAAAGTGGGTCTCCCCAACGGATACCCCTTGTTGGAGAGAAGGTTAGAGAGGGGTAACCATTAACCAGGATGGAGAAGAGGGTTGTAAAGATCAGTGATTTTACCCACTGTAACCAATTCTCACTAAAGCTGAAGGCGTTCAGGACGCTAAAGATATAATTCTAGTTCAAACTATCAAAGGCTTTCGAAAGGCCTAATTTAATAAGCATTCCCATTTTCTTGGAGGTATGAAGGGAGTGGATTAGATCACGCGTTAGGATTACATTGTCTAGGATTTTTCTTCCTTCCACAAAACCTATCTACTTAGGGGAGGAGGGGTTTTAGTCTATTGGCAATGATTTTGGATATGAGCTTGTAGATAACATTGCAGAGAGCTATAGGAAGAAATTTGTTGGGTTTTCTACTTTATCTTCTTTAGGGATGAGAGTGAGGAAGGTAGCATTGAGGGCTGGGAGGACTTTTTTATATCTTCTGGAGTCTTCCACTACTTCCACTACTTCATTCTTTATTATCGTCCAACAAGCTTGGTAGAATTCCACTGTGAATCCATCAGGTCCGAGTGATTTCCCTTTAGGCATCTCTAAAACCACTTGATCCACTTCTTCCATGGTAACTGACCTCATCAAAGCTTCATTATGATCTTCGTTAATCATTTTTGGAATATGCCAGGTAATATTTCTAATTGCATCCTTTTGGTTCAACTGTGGTTCTTGCATTAGAGTTCTGTAATATTGAAGAAGTTCTGATTGTATATCCCAGTGGTTACTTAAATTTTTTCCTTGATTGTCTCTTAAAGAGATAATTATGTTATGATGTCTTTGTTGGATCATCGAATTGTGGAAAAACTTTGAGTTTCTCTCACCTTCCTTTAGCCACAGGACTCTTGATTTATGTCTCCAACTAATTTCCTCGTGCTTGTCTATAGTTGTTATTTGGGCCATGAGAGAGACTTCTTCCTCTACTAGATCCAAGGAGCGGCTCCAGGGAGCACCCTGAAGTGATCATCGATTGTTGAGTTCGTCTCATTCCTTCTTGAAGTTTTTTTTTGGATTTAAATATGTTTCCAAATTCTCATTTATTCCATACCTAAATTTGTTGTTTCAGATTCTTCAGGCACTGCTGGAATCTAAACATCGGGGAGCCCGAGTTGACTACCGCTGCTTGTTGGAGGGCCTAAGTTGACTACATCTTGTGATAGTTTCTTGTTGGAGGGCCTTCCTCTCTTTTTATCCTTGTTTGCAGCCTTGATAATTTATTTACTTGAGGTGTTCTTGATTTCTAAAGATGCAGGGACATGATTCTTACCTTTTTGAGTCACTACTCCTTTCTCCTTATTCCTTGATTTGATCAAAGAACTTTGCAACAGTCTGACTTGTTGATCTGGTATGGAGTGTTCCTCTTTCCGTTCACACGTTGTTGCTATGCCTTGCAAGTCTATATATTCTAGATTCATGTCTTCTAGCTCATCCTGCTTTGTCTTTAGGGATTCAGTTGGGACCATTGGATCATCTTGGTCCTATATCTATGGATCCGACTTAGGCGAAGTGGGAACCAGAGTAGTAGAATGGTTCTTTTCTTGACCAAGTGGGGAACTTAACTAGGTCTTGGTTGAGGGGGTTGGGTCGGGTGTTTCTTTCTCTGGGAGGTTTGCTAGCGAGTCGAAATTGTTACTTATGCGAGGGCCTTTGAGATTGGGATGAGTAGGCATTTTCTTTTGGGCCTTACACTTTGCTTGGAATTTTTCAAATCATGCCTCCTCCTTTTCCAAATGGGGTTTAGGGGGCTCTGGTTGCTTTTTCAGGGGGCATTCGCTAAAAAGTTGTCTGTGAGCATGTCATTTTCTACATCGAAAGGGAATGTGTTCATAATCCAGGGTTTGAAGTCAGTCCACGTCTCTATATCTGAGGCATATTGATGCAAGCATAGATTTAGAGACATTAAGGTAGACACGGATCCGGGCATAAGAGGCATATCGACCTTGGAGGGTAGCCTATGTTATCCTGACAAAGGACCCAAGAGTGTTTCCAATACCTTCCAAAATTTCTCAGTGTTAGTACTCATGTGGAAGCGAGTACAATCAGATCCAGACCGAAGCAATATTGAAATATTGCTTTTTCGAACTAAAGTTCTCTTTCCAGATCCTCATGTATAGACTAATAGAGTTAAGGAAATAGGGACCTCCTTGGAAGAATATTTCTTGGTCTTCAACCAAGTTGAAGATGGCCGTAAAGAATCCTTTAGATCCCAATTTGAGGGAGACATCCCCTGTAGGCTTCCATTTGGTTTTGATCCACCACATGAGAGCTTTCTTAGATGGCCAAAGGCCCATGAATTTGCATATGTTGGCATGATCTTGCATGTATTGAATGTCCTCGCCCAGGATGGGCGACATGATTTTGTACTGTGGGATTTCCGTTGATTGTGGGATGCATGTTAATGGACTTTTCTTGTCGACTTTCAGGTTACGATGGTTCTGATCTGGGATCGGTTCCAAGCTTGTTGGAGCTTCCTTTGTCTACTATGTTTACATTGGGTTGGGCATACTGGAGATTTCAGGAGTGAGGACCGATGGTTGAGGAGGATGGTTGTTGCCTGCCACTACATTTCGGAGAGTGGGGGCGACTCCTCCTTAAGTGGGGGTGCCATTGTTAGTTCAAGAGTTCAATACAAGGTAGAAAAGTTGCAAAGCCTTACAAAGGTCATGAAAACTTTATTTTGGATTATAATGTTACTGATTTATTATTATTATTATTATTATTTAATTTCCTCCTTCTTTTTATTTCTTGGTTTAATTTTCTTTTACCCTATTGTAATATTATTCATTCCCATTTTTCTTTTTACTTTTTTACCATTCTCCTCATTTTTAGCATTTTTTTGGTTCCTTGGATTTACAAACTTAACAAATTTTGTTTCATAAACTTTATTTTCTTTTAATTTCAATTTTACCATAACATTAAATAGTTATTATGCCCAACTACTCCTTTACTATTTTAAACTTTTTCATAATGGTTGAAACTCTTTTTCTACAAGTTAACTTTAATTTTTAATCCTATAAATATATAACCAAACACTCTTTTCTATTATTATTTCAGCTTTATTTGTCCCTAATGGAGAACTTGAGTCTCTGGAAATAAAGAAATGTCCCATTTTATATATATGTCACGTGTTTCTATGTGTCTATTCCATGTTGAACACAAAATGAATTATACATATACACCATTGAAATGTTTAAGTACAATATTTTTTTT
>JASDQU010108114.1:61919-79572 GCA_032191745.1 Picea mariana
TGAAACGCTAGTTTTTAAGGAGTAATTACATGTGTTGTGAGAAATTGATTTTTTCTTTCACTATTTAATTTCCAACTATTGTGTGATTATTGCTATGGTCTGAAATTTATTTCAGCATTAATTAAATTCAGTAATCTACTTGTTTGATTGAGATCATAGGGACTTTAGTCACCTAGGATTGAGATTTTTCACAAGGCTAAAATAATATTATTTGGCTTTGGCCCCTTTGGGCCCCTTAAGCCCCATTTCTTTCCTCTCTTGTGGAATCATAGCCCCGCATGTTTTTGTCCTTCTCCGTCTACAACTGGTGATGCATTTTTATTAATAACCTTCAATGTACAATGTTTACATATTACATCACTTGGCCTTTAACCATTCATCGTATACACAAATATCCATTGCTAATTCGAGGATCAAAACTGGGGTGTTACAGTGAGATTCATCCAAAAGGTCTCAAGGTTTATCCCCATGCTAGCTACCTCTATTTTATGCTTCACTTAATGTTCCTATGGGGTAAGGCATCATAATCAACATCGGTATGTTTACACTAGATACCATTCATGAAATGAAAAAAAGTGCTTAAGGGTTTTCCCACGAGGCTTTCTTTTAAATATATATGTATGTGTGTCTATAAAGAAGTAAACATTCTAATGAACCAAAAACCCAATAATAAATTTTAGCTTCATTCTCAAACATTTTTATTTTATGAAAATGAGGAGTATCATTATTGAGATGGATGTTATTACATTAATTGTAGCCTATGCTACTTATACTACTTACAAGCATAAGGAGAAACATAAAACAACAAATCAACCCTTTTTAAAATGAAAGCTTTACAACCACAATCATCCAACAACAAATAATACACCGTACAAAGTAGGACTAAACTCATCAAAATTTAAACTTGAATAATCATAACAAAACCAGTCCAAATTGCTACATTCCATCAACATATAACAAATCAAATATAAAAAAGAATTTCACAATTTCTTACATCTAACCTTTTGATGTTTAATTTTAATATTTTTAAATATATGTTTGGCATTTCATCAAAGATAAAAATTAACGAGTAATGTTGCAGAAGAGCCTATAGTATAAGAAATAGATGAGTATATTAAAACCAAATTATTTTACTGCATTTGGTGTTACGTATAAGGAACGAAATTTTAAATAAAGCTCAAGGAATAAATTCTTGAGGCTAAAACCAATTTCTTAACTTAAAACCACATTCATACATTAAAATGGACAAATGAAATATTTGAATTCAAATATGAATTTGTTGCAAAATGCCTCAATGAACTCTTCACTTCCCAAGGAACGCTAAGGACTTCAATCCTAACAAAATAAAAATAGATCTCATTTGGAGAAATCAGAATTCGAAAAATAAATCTAATTTGGAGAAAGTGAATTTATAGCAGTCAAATTTGGAGAAATCAGAAAGTGAATTTATAATAGTTAAATCACTACAAAATTTTTAAATTATATTAATTTAGATAATTATTAAAAATATTAATTAATTATTAAATATAAATATTTTTTAATTATAATTTAATAATTGATTTATTATTTTATATTATTAATATTTTATTTTGATTTTTAATATTAATAGTTGGAGGTTGATTCCCGCTACCATTATAAGGTCGGGAATAAGGTCGATTCTCGTCTGCTACCACTATAACCTCTAAGTGCATCCACGCGACCCTATAAGGTCGATTCTCATCTGTTACCACTATAATCTCCAAGACCCTGTCTACTACCACTATAAGGTCGATTCCCACTACCACTATAAGGTCGATTCCCGTCTGCTACCACTATAACCTATAAGTGCATCCACACGGCCCTATAAAGTCGATTCTTGTCTATTACCACTATAACCTCCAAGAACGTCCACACAACCCGTAAGCATGAGACACAATCGGAGTGGAAATATAACTTGAAACCTCCTTTACATATTTCTTTTACATATGATGTTACATTTTAATTTAAAATATTATTGTCTAAAAATCTTGGAAATTGTTATCTTAATACTAAATATAAATGTTATAAATATTAATATTAATATTAATACTAAGTAATAATTTTTTAATATTAATAATTAACTTGGAAAATATTTTTTTATCACTTAATATTGATGTTGGAAATATTAATGTTATTTTAATTTTGGAATATTGTTGTCCAATAATCTTGGAAATTATTTTTTTCATACTAAAAAATTCCGTTAATATAATTTTCCCTTGTATTAAAATCAAATATGTCATGAATAGCATCTTGTAATATTTCCACGATTATAAAATTCTACATCATATATCAGCTTTGTGTGTAAGGTATGGACAAAATCGTGGCTCGCATTTTCAAAGAGAATACATTTCTTTAGAACTAAGACGTGTTGTTTGCTTTAGTTGGCATTGGAGAGATAAAATTAGTAATTTAAAGAAGTAACTTCAGAATGGGAGTGAATGTACACAGGGTTAGACAAATGCATTTTGCTATGATTACATTGAAATGGAGAATTTGAGTGTTTGGGTTTTCATAATTAGTAATGTTCATTTTCATCCTTTTGGGGTGAATGTATATGTGAATGTATATGGATAACTTGACTTTGTAGGTTTTCATAGTTATGTTCATTATCATCATTATTATGTTGAGTAAATTGTTGTTCTTAAAATTTTCATCACTTGATTTATTTGTATTTTTTATCTTCATTTAGTTGAGAAAGAAAAAATTCACTTAAGTAAGGTTTTTCTGATCAATGTTTATTCAACTTCTCAAGTCAATAAGGCTTTTGCTCAATGTTCCATTCTAAATCTAAAAACTCTTATTTATCTTCCTCACCCTTATCTCTCATTTCTCTTCCCTATATCAAAGGTACTACAGATCACATCTCTAAATTTTTGGCCAAAAAGAATATTAAAACTCTCTTTAAACCCCATAAAACTCTTAAACAATTATTTACAACAACTAAGGATAAATTTCCTTGCTCCTATGTCAGATCATACATGGGCCAAAATGGCATATCATTTAAATCTTGTCTCAAAGAACATATAACTAATATCTTCCATAATCGCATCTCTAAGTCACTTATCATTGAACACTCCCACAGATCTAATCATCTCATTTTCTTTTACCAAAGTAAAATTTTCTAGCTTCACAACCTTATTACTCCTCTCATATCATTCGGGAAGCACTGAAATTGAAAAACATCCTAATAATTTTAATCAAGAAGATGACTATAAAATTAGTGAGTCTTGGAAACCCGATATTCATCGTATTGATCTTTAGCCCTTCTTATTTTTAGATATTTTATTTTATTTATTTATCGATTTATTATTATTATTATTATTATTATTGTAAAGTTCACACGAAAGATTCTATTAATTTTTCAACATATCATATAGTCCAAAAACCCTTATTGTTGGCCTGCTACTTGGGAAACTAGACCAACAACACAAGTAGATATCATCTGACCAAATATATTGTTTGTAAAGGATAAAAAAAAACTTAAAGACTAGAGTTCTGGTGAAAGTACCATGCCTATGTCTACTAATAACTATCATTTTGAAAAATCAAATACTACTAAGGTATTGTTGGCCCTCGACCAAGTTTTGGAGAACCTTGGTCATGTTTGACCATTTTTGAGACTTCGACAGGCTGGTCGAAGGCGGAGCGCAAGTTGAAGCGGAGATCACGAGATCTTGACCCCTTTTTAGGGAACTTTTGGGGTTAGGGGTTATGTAACGGGTATGGGATATCAACCCATGGGTTTACCCATGTTTAGGCCCATTTTGTAATGTATAAATAGATAGCTAGGTGATATAAGAAAAGGGCAGAAGAAGCTAAATGCAAGTGATTGTAAGAATCTTGTGTACATACTGTGTAAGAAGGAATTTGTGCTGTGACCTAACTTGGGGAAGGAGGATCTGGCAAGATGCATACAGATCTCCAGTCCTATGCGAAGTAGGGTTTTTGGGCTCTATGCTTGTAGAAGATTGACAGAAGATAATAAAGAAGAGAAGAGTTGGTGGACGTAGCCCCATGCTGGGGTGAACCGCATATATCTTGTGTTATGGTTTCTTTGTGCATTATGGTTATTATATTGTTCATATGATTTAAGCTTAGTGCAGTAATGACTATTTAGATGCATCTGGTATGATATATTAAGTGCTTAGTGATGTGAATGAATGCTAGATATGATCTATTTTCATATGTTAAGTGCTTAGATGTGTTAGATCTGGTTGAATACTGTGTTGTTCTATAATTAGGGTTTGGATCTGCGATGTGAATAAGGGTTAAATACTGATGAATGCTAACCACTAAGTTATTTGTTAGAGTGTTGTAATCACAGATCTGTGTCCCAACTAGGTTGCAGACATTTGAGTCCTATAACCACCTCTGCCTCTGCCTCAGGTGAGACTTCATCTACTTCGCAACTGTTGTCGAAAGGGTCAGTAGTTAGGGTTTTGTTGGTGCGTTGTTGAAGCGTTGAACCCTGGGTATGCCCCTGTGCCAACAAATGGTTTCGTTGTCGGGACCTGAAACTGTGATTGTTGGGAACGGAAGAAAAGAAAGATCTATGCATAGATCTGCTACTTTAGTGCGCAATATTCTACTTAACTTACGAATCTCTGTGCTAAGAAGAGAAGTTCGATCTGAAGTAAGATCTTGAAGCTTTGTGCTCTGAGAAAGGTAAGATAAGTGAAAAAAAAAAATTTGAAAGAATGAATTTAGGTATGTTTGATAAATTTTGTCCTAGTCTGGAAACTAGGGTACAACTAGAAGAAAGAAGATTGGATATGAATAGATCTAATAGAAATAATGAAAGGTATGTTATCCCTATGCATATAAATAATGTTTGGACTAACAAATGGATGTAGGATCCTAGAAAGAATTTTTTGTAGGTTAGTTATTGTGATCCCAGTGCGCAGTACAGGAAAGGTTGGGGATTGTTTAAAAGAAAGAGAGGATTAACTCTTTGTTATAGTTGCAAAGGACCGAGACATATTTCTAAGGAATTCCCTGGTAGAGGTCCTAGTTGTCTTTGTTGTAAAGCTATGGACCATGAAGTTTTGGATTTCCCTAGAATGATTGCAAAAGTTGAAAAGATGAATATGAGACAACAAAACTATGAGACAAGCCAAGAAACTAAGGATATGATAGAACCCCAGAAAGAATCAGAGACTGTATTACTACAGATGAAAGAAACCCTAAATGATCATAGAGATATCAATTTATCAGAGATCTTAAAAGAGAAAGAGTGCATAGAAACAAGAATAGGAAACTTCGACATAGACTGTGTCCTGGATGAGGAAACACAGGTGAATATCATGACAGAAATTTCTTGGGAAATTTTGGGAAAGCCTGCTATGGTTCCTTCATTAGGAGGAATAGGATTATTTAGAGGAAAGTTGATAACCCTATGTGTAATAATTACCCAAACATCTATGAGTACCCATGGCACTTCAACAGAAGTATAATTTGAGATTGTTAAATTTGTTGAGAACAACGCTCCATTTGCTATCTTGCTAGGAAAAACCTAGATTGAGAAAGATCAAATGCGAAGGAAACAAGAAGAGGAGGATCTAGAACAGAAAAAGAAATAACTAAGAGATTTCATGGCTAGGAGAATAGTGCACTTACTGGAAGAACAAGAGAACCATTCGAAGCTACTAAGGACCAAATATATGGACGTCGAAGTTGAAAGGACACGGGGAGAATAGAGACACCTATCTGTACAAGAGAGTAGAGCACCTACCCCAAAAAGAGAAGAAGTATTACCCTTGAACCCTATGAAAGACCCTCCACAGTGTGAAGTTATCATGCCAAGAGGAGATAAGAATGATAATGGAAAGAGGAAAATAGTGATTCAGATCACCAGAAAGAAGGCCAGAAAGCTCAGTAAGAAGAGAGCAAAGTTAGAAAAATTGCAAGAAGTTCCAGGGAAGACTTTGCAGAAGGAAGGTTTCCAGAACTTGAACTTCGTCGGAATATCAGTACAACGAAGATTAACACTTCGCCACGGTGAAGCAATATGAACGTTGGAGGCATTATGACTGTTAGAATGATGCTCTAGAATGGCTAGAAATGCAGTTATTGCTGGACGTTCGTCTTTGGATCGTTGGGACCGTGCCATAATGGATGGAACTGCATTGATCGAAGTGTTCCTACCCATTAGAAGAGTTTGTTATGATAATATATATTTATCTCATCGAGCGTTGCACCGAGAACACTTTTTTCCAATTGTGATTATCCGAGCCCACAGAGAACTAGTTGATATCGCGTAGTGATCATTGAGACCTTGCCATCCATTCTGTTACATTGAGTATTGTTCACCGACCTGAGATATCGGATCTCGAGTGTGCATTTCAGACGAAATTAGTGCAGCAGAAAAAGTCGTCGAAGAGATTCTAATAGACCTCATGGCCGAGAAGGTGATGTCCGCAGGCATACAAGCCTCATCGACGAGAGGAGTGAAAGCCTCCCCATCAACTGCTCGCAGATCTAGACCATCTCGAGCTGCGATCGAGAAAAGAACCAAGCATCGTGATGACTTGGCGAATGCAAACATAATCCCATCCATCATGCCCGACTACATACCACCCCTGGCCGGTGTGGTGAGTCGTGATAGTGTCATGAGGGACTTCGACTACACAGTCATCATTGCGTACCTTCCGAAGGGAATACAAGTAGTCAGACCGCAGTTGGAGAGGATTCCAACCTTGAAGATTAGTGACTATAACCTAGGAGACCGCAAGAGCTATGGCATGCTTGCACCTCACAAATACTTGACCAAGACCAAGGGGAAGAAGTCGAAGATTGTCCCCCAGCCATGGACCATGGACATCGCGAGGTCCACTGTCTTGAACGTGATGAAGATACCACACTTTGGAAGACATCAAGAGGTTAACGCATGCGTTAAGATCCTGTTGTCATGCTTCCATGGTGGTTATCTATGGCTAGACAGACATATCACCGTCGATCCGACGTTGATCCATAGGATCACTAGATTGAGCATGCAGGGACCAGACCCACAAGACTTTTATCCATGGAAGGCTGCAGATCGCGCTCTGGCACAGAAGATTAAAGACACTTATGGCGATGTCGAGAAGGGGAAGCGAGACTATAAGGTAGCTTCCATCCAGAATGGTGCAGTACGCCTAGCCTGTAAGTTGATCGTTGGTAAGCTAGTAAGGAAGAACAAACCCACGTAGGTCACGGGGTTCGTTGTTGACCTCGCAGGAAAATGCGTGGAAAGATTACAAATGAACTGGGCAAGTTACCTCGTCAACTAGTTAGAACAGGACTGTCGAGAAGCTCAAGATCAAGGCTATGAGTTCCACTTTAGTTGGTTGCTAATCCTCATCGCGTTCATTGCTTGGGAGATGTCGGAAAGAGCAATCTTCCTTGACATTGAGTCGTTTGAGCCACTAGCTGTGAAGTTCACCACACTTTGGTATTCGAGCGATATGGGGAAAAAATGGCAGTCGAACGCAGTGTTCCATACCTACTACCTGTAGTTAACGAAGGCTATTGAGTCTTTCCCTCATATGACATCGAACACCCTGGACAGATTCAGACCATTTGCGAAGTTCCGCGTAGATAGGCATTTTATATATATTATTGTGCACAGAGATGAGAATAAAGAAGAGATTCAATCCTACTACAAGCTCACCGAGGAGGAAATGGAGGAAATCACCAAGGAGTGTCCTGAAGAACTCCTAGTACTAGTCGACCAGGTAGAACTGTCCGACCTCGACCTCATTGGAAATCCGATCGTTACTTGTGAAGAGTATGATGCACCTAGTAGTAGCAAGAAGAAAAAGAAGGAAGATGTATAGGAAATACGTAGCAAATCAGAAGAAACTGCATCAAATTCACCTAGCAGAGGAGGTGGTGACGAAGTAGACAAAGAAGAGCACAATGAGGAAGAAGATAAATAGAAGCAAGGCGAAGTAACACCACCTAGGAACCCCCTTGAAGAGGCAGAGACGTCCAAGAAAAGAAAGATTTCCCCAACAAAACATACATTGCGAAAGAAGTCCAAAGCTATTAAGCTGAAGCTGTAGACTGTGCTCACGGTCGATGACTTCAACTTCATTATCGCAACTATATCAGACACCTCAGAAGATATTTTACAAGGAAATGAAGCAAAAATGGAAGCCATGTATGAAAGAATTGAAGCAGAGTTGTGAGGAGTAAATCAAGCCCTTCACTCCAGCCATGCAGTTCCCACTGCACCCCCGTCATCAGAAGAAACAGAGTTGGGGGATGAGCCTACCCAACTCTGCAGAATAACTGATGCGACCGAAGCTCGCCTTCGTCGCATGCAGGAAGAAAAAGAACATGCCACATTGGCCCTGAAGAAAGCACAAGAGGAAGTCATAGAGCAACGTCGATTTGCGCAACAAGAGAAGGATGACCTCCAAATCAAGTTCGAAAAGGATAAAGCGCGGATCTAGAAAGAGAAAGAACAACTGCTCATGGAGCAGGTTGGAGTTAAAGAAGTAGTCAACAGAGCACTTCGCTCTGTGATAGGCTTGGAACAGATAGAAGAAGACCCAGTAGAGAGTCAAGTAGCGAAGCGTGCTGCATCCATCCAACAACTTCAACGAAGAGTAGCGGAATTGAAATTACAAGAAGTGCCAAGCACTCCACAGGAAGTGCGAGACCAACGAGAAGAAACCGCCCAAAGCGCAGCTCAGAGAATCAAGGCATTAGCCTTGGAATGTAAACAGCTTAGTAATTGAAGTGCGCAAAATTATGAGCGCCTTACCGAGGACCCTGAACTAATCACATTGGAGTCACAGCTCCAGGAAGCAAAGAAGTAAGCAACAACAGGTCGACGGTCGAGTGATCGAGCGATTGAAAAGATCCCAAGAACAATGCCCGACTCAGAAATAGGTCCATGCCATACAGAGAAAAGTCATGGAAGTGACTCAGAAGCTCCAGCCAGTCCAGGATGCAGCTTGCCTACTTTTTGAGGAGATTGAAGGACAAGGAGAAGAACTAGAACAAGTAGTCACTGCAGTCGAACAATGCTTGGAAGGAACTATGACCAAGGTAGTTATTCAAGAGTTCGTCGAGCAGGAGGCCTTGGTGAAGTAGCAGGTCAAAGCAGCTCGAGCCAAGCTCGAAGCGTTTGAGGCAGAGTTACCCAAGCATAGTGACTTGAGCCGAGTCATAGGTGAGTATTGGGGATCTTTTGGCCCTCGACCAAGTTTTGGAGAACCTTGGTCATGTTTGACCATTTTTTGGACTTCGACAGGTTGGTCGAAGGCTAAGCACAAATCGAAGCGGAGATCGTGGGATCTCGGCCCCTTTTTAGGGCACTTTTGGGATTAGGGTTTATGTAACGAGTATGGGATATCGGCCCATGGGTTTACCCATGTTTAGGCCCATTTTGTAATGTATAAATAGATAGCTAGGCGATGTAAGAAAAGGGCAGAAGAAGCTAAGTGCAAGTGATTGTAAGAAGCTTGTGTACAAACTATGTAGGAAGGCTTTTGTGCTATGACCTAACTTGGGGAAGGAGGATCTGGCGAGGTGCGCGCATATATCTTGTCCTATGCGGAGTAGGGTTTTTGGGCTTTGTGCTTGTACAATATTGACAGAAGATAATAAAGAAGAGAAGAGTTGGTGGACGTAGCCCCACACTGGGGTGAACCACGTATATCTTGTATTATGGTTGCTTTGTGCATTATGGTTATTATATTGTTCATATGATTTAATCTTAGTGCAGTAATGAATGTTTAGATGCATATGGTATGATAGATTAAGTGCTTAGTGATGTGAATGAATGCTAGATATGATCTCTTTTCATATGCTAAGTGCTTAGATGTGTTAGATCTGGTTGAATACTGCATTGTTCTATAATTAGGGTTTGGATCTGCGATGTGAATAAGGGTTAAATACTGATGAATGCTAATCGTTAAGTGCTTTGTTAGAGTGGTGTAATCACAGATCTATGTCCCAAATAGGTTGTAGACATCTAAGTCCTATAACCACCCCTGCCTCTACCTCGGGTGAGACTTCATTTGCTTCACAGGTGTTTCCAAAAGGGTCGATAGTTAGGGTTTTGTTGGTGTGTTGTTGAAGCATTGAACCTTGGGTCTGCCCCTGTGCCAACAGGTACCCAATTTCATGGGGTCATGGGCCCCTCCACAGAGGCCGAAGGATTTGTCTGTTGAGCTTCATTGTACCCTTCTTGTTGATGACGAGCTACAGGAGGGGGCGGCAGATTCGAATGCACTTGAGGGAGGCAACCAAGGATCTCTCTAACCATCAAGTGAAGACCATTAAGCTACAATTGGACCGTGTTTTGAGCATATTTTCTTGTTTCAATAATTTTCCCCATGAAGGTCTTGATGTCCCAGTAGAGTTCTATGGTACTCCAATATCGAGTGTATCTACCTCTGGTGTGTCCAATATCTAAGACCCAATGAATAGTGCTCTCAGCTACTTCAGAATCAGTAGTCATCTCCCTTTCTTCACTAACTGTGTCTTCCACTTCATCCAGAGCTCTCTGGAATCGTTGAGGTGTATTTTCTATGTAGTTCCTGGCAGCATTATGACCTCCTGTTGTACTCATGATTTTGGATGCCCCTCCTTTGGACGTCTCAAAGTGGAAACCCTAGGGAATCCAAATCTACACATGTAACCAGGAGTATATCCATGCCTAGGGGCCTTGGTATCTCGTATGAGGACCTGAATTGAAGGGTGGTACCAAATTGAGAGAGGGATACCAAAAGGTATCTCACTACCAACAAGGGGGGATCTATGGTCTTGATCCAGACTCTCAACCTGTAGAGCAGGCATTAAAATTTTGCTAAGTGTCGTGTTCCTTCTTTGAGGAGTGGGGCTCATCATCGGGGGGGATTTCATAGCAACGTGAGTGAGTGTGGGCTTCCAGAGGATACCTCATAAATTTCATTTAGTTATTTGTTCCCTCGGCCTTGCTTTCTTCACCTCAGGCTTCTTTCAATATCTGCAGATGTGTAAGAGATCTGATGTTCCCTGTCTTTTGCATCCTTCGTATTAAGATCCTTCATCAATTTCTTTAACTGCAGAGATTGAGTGTCGACGCTAGTGTCTTGTCGTTCGTTGCTAGCTGGCGATCGAGTGTCAATGGCCCAATCCACTTGGAACTGGGTTTTGTCCTTTCGATTGAGATGGAAAGAGGACTCTGGAATGTCCATATGGATTCTTCCCCCGTGTGTCTCGGTTGTATGCCCCTACGTTAAATGGTGTAGTTGGATCCTTGTGGTGAGGTCTTGTCGACTGAATTTCTTGTGGTTAGCTGACATCCTATCGCCATATGATTTCCTGTAAGCCCTTTGGTGATTGTGTTGGTCACACATAGGAGGGGAGGTCCACTTTGTGAGGCCTACGTCCTAGAATGCTTGGTCATTTACTATCCATCTAATGGTCTCAGGGAACCGCCCTCCTTCTACACTCTTCCCCAACTCTCCTTCCGAAGAGGGGTGGTCCACCCTTACTGGTAGGAGCCCCATGTCGTCTACCACACCTTTTCCTTCTTTGGTTCCATAGCATAAAGTCATCCTTGTTTGATGGAGCTGGGTATCGTCTAGGCGGCGCTTGTTGACACAGATAATGGGCATGTCTATTCCACTGTCTTATTGCTCAACCACTTGTCTAGTTAAGTCCCTCCTTGCTAGATTTGGGCTTCCGCCCATTTTATCCTCCTCTCATTCCTTCTCTGCTTCAAGGGTGATTTTTATGTTGTTGCTTCTCCTTTCTTCCTGTGAGGTTTGTCTCTCGCTTAGCCTGTTTCCTTTCTCGTGCTCCTAGGGGGAAAGGTCTTGCCTTGCGATTGTGGGGCAGGCCTGGGTGAAACCCTCATCCTCTGAGGGGTTCCAGTGCTTATCCCACGAATCTTCCTTGGTCATAAGGCTTTCACTTGCTAACCAGTCTGCCAACTTGTTGGCAGAGAATTTCACATGTATAGGGATGATCACCGGCATGGAGTCCGGAGTTTGTTGAATGGCTTCCAGGCTAGACTCCAAGTGCCAAATTTTTGTGATTATTGTTATCAGGGAGCCATGTTGCAGGCTCTTGAATGTGTTGATTATGATATGGGAATATCCTTCTATGATGAGCTTGGAATAATAACCCTAAGCCACGGCTACACGGAGACCTTATTCCAATGCCTAGAGTTTAGTTGTGTTGTTGGTATTTATCCCCATATTTCCCCCATACATTTTCAAGATGTTTCCTTGGTTGTTTCTAATGACTTCGTTGTACCCTGCCTATATCGGATTTCATTTTGAGGCCTTGTCGAAGTTCATATTGAAAAAACCTCTCTAGGGGAGGGTTCCACTAAGTAGTCGAAGATGGAGGGGTCGTTACAGGACTTTTCCTGAGGAAAGCAAGGTTGGCTCTGAGGTTGAGGCCTTGGACTATGGAAATCTCATACGGGCTAACTTGCTAGTCTTCATCCTCCCAAGGTTGTGTTGGTATCATTTCCTGGACAAAGATGATGACCTTGTTCCAGAGTTCTGCTAGAGGCATGGCATGAAGCTTGAAAACCCTACGGTTTCACTCTTTCTAAGCTTCCCAGGTAAGATATCTAGGTAAAAGTTTCCAAGCTATATTGACTATAGGGTTCTAAGTTATTGTTGTTGGCCATTGTTCTATAGCGTCTCTAATGGAATTCATGTTGTGTCCAGATCTCTGAAAGAGAAGCGTCATTAGATTCCATAGGTCTTCCATATAATAGAAAGTATTTAAGAGGTTCTCTACAGTCTCCTCTTGGTCCAAGAAAAGAGGGAAATGGGAGAGGCTCGTGAAACTCTGTTTGCATAAATTATCCCAGGTAGAACTTTGTTTAGGGAAATCAGCCAAAGGAAGGTCGAAACTTTCAGCTAGAGGTTTTGATTCCAAATCTTGTTCCAAATCTGGGCTTGTGGGAGCTTGTTGTGATGAGATGCTATCTCATAAGCTTCTTTTGTTGTGAAGGTTCTAGAAGTGTTGGTGCCCCATCTCAAGCGGTCCTATTTTGCGGAGCATCGTATCCTTGTTTTGCTGAGATCCTCTAAAAATCCCTTTGTAATGTTGTTTTCTATTTCTCCAGTCCATCAATGGTAAGGGAGCCATTTTCTTTAGCATCTGGGGTTTGTTTCTTCTGACCAGTAGTGCGTAACCCTAGACTCTGGTGTAGATATAGTAAATAGATTGAGCTCCTTTTAATTAGTTATCAAGTGAACTAATAAGAATTCCATGATACAAGGAGCCCCTACCCCCGGCTCCTTTAACATACCTTCAAGAGGCCTTTAAGATTCTCTTTGATCAAGGAAACCACCAGGAACCCAAATAGATTGAGACAACGGATTGACTACATAGGGCATAACCCAGGATAAAGATGTCCTTCTAGCTTGCAGGCTGAGAAGAGATGGTTTGTCTACCAGTCTGGGGAGTTTTTTCCAAGCGTCCTCCCAGAAAGAGCATCCTTGTCATTGTTTATTTCCCAAAAGAAATTTTTTTGTACTAAGTGTCGATTATGCCATGCTAGGTTCCAGATACTTGAACCCAAAGGGGCATTGTTCATTATGATTATCTACCTTATTTGTTGAATTTGGGCATATTTAGTTTCTAGAGAATGACCCATTGATTTTTGGGATTAGTTAGACAATGCCACCATATCTTAGCCCCTAGGGTTTGGCTAAGAATTTTAGGATCCCTCGGTCCCAGATCTCCTTTCAATTTTGGAAGACAAAATGTTTCCCACACCACTAGTGCCCATTTTGTTTTTTTTTTCGAGCTTCCCCATAGGAAATCTCTTTGCAAATTTCATATCACTCTTAGTATATATTTTGGAGTTGCTATGACTGAGAGACGGTAGATAGGCATTGCTTGGAGGACCGACTTGATAAGAATGAGTTTTTTATCTATATTGAGAGATCAAAAGGACCAATTGCCCAGTTTTTTTGCCATATTTTTGAGGAGGTCCTTCCAAATTTTTTTCTTTAAGGAGTTCTCTGTTAGGGGCACTCCCAAATATTTTGACGAAATCTTGTCGTGTTGAAACCCTATGAGACATGTTAAATGACGTTGAATCGACTGAGGGGTGTTGAAGAAGAAGATAATGGAATTCTCTTCATTGACACACATCCCTAAGGCTTATGAGAAGTCGTTGAGAACTTTCTTGATCGAGAGGGATTCCTTCAGGGTTGGAGTATCCATTAACATTGTTTCATCCACAAATTCTCGATGCGTAGCTAGAGTTTCTTATCCATGGAGAGAGAGCCCCTTCCATTTTCCTAGCGCCAATTTTGCCTTAATATCCCTTCCCAAGCCTTCGGTCATCAAGATAAAGAGGAAAGGAGAAAGTGGGTCTCCCCGAAGGATACCCCTGGTTGGAGAGAAGGTTGGGGAGGGGTAACCATTAACCAAGATGGAGAAGAGGGTTGTAGAGATCAGTGATTTTACCCACTATAACCAATTCTCACTAAAGTTGAAGGCGGTCAGGATGCTAAAGATATAATTCTAGTTCAAACTATCAAAGGCTTTTGAAAGGCCTAATTTAATAAGCATTCCCATTTTCTTGGAGGTATGAAGGGAGTGGATTAGATCATGCGTTAGGATTACGTTGTCTAGGATTTTTCTTCCTTCCACAAAACCTATCTACTTAGGGGAGGAGGGGTTTTAGTCTATTGGCAATGATTTTGGATATGATCTTGTAGATAACATTGCAGAGAGCTATAGGAAGAAATTTGTTGGGGTTTTCTACTTTATCTTCTTTAGGGATGAGAGTGAGGAAGGTAGCATTGAGGGCTGGGAGGACTTTTTTATATCTTATGGAGTCTTCCACTACTTCCAATACTTCATTCTTTATTATCATCCAACAAGCTTGGTAGAAGTCCACTGTGAATCCATCAGGTCCGAGTGATTTCCCTTTAGGCATCTCCCAAACCACTTGATCCACTTCTTCCATGGTAATTGGCCTCATCAAAGCTTCATTATGATCTTCGTTAATCATTTTTGGAATACGCCAGGTAATATTTCTAATTGCATCCTTTTGGTTCAGCTGTGGTTCTTGCATTAGAGTTCTATAATATTGAATAAGTTCTGATTGTATATCTCGGTGGTTACTTAAATTGTTTCCTTGATTGTCTCTTAAAGAGATAATTATGTTATGATGTATTTGTTGGATCATCGAATTGTGGAAAAACTTTGAGTTTCTCTCACCTTCCTTTAGCCATAGGACTCTTGATTTATGTCTCCAAATAATTTCCTCGTGCCTGTCTATAGTTTTTATTTGGGCCATGAGAGAGACTTCTTCCTCTACTAGCTCCAGGGAGTGCCCTGAAGTGATCATCAATTGTTGAGTTCGTCTCATTCTTTCTTGAAGTTTTTTTTTGGCTTTAAATATGTTTCCAAATTCTCATTTATTCCATACCTAAATTTGTTGTTTCAGATTCTTCAGGCACTGCTGGAATCTAAACATCGAGGAGCCTGAGTTGAATACCGCTGCTTGTTGGAGGGCCCGAGTTGACTACCGCTACTTGTTGGAGGGCCCGAGTTGACTACATCTTGTGATAGTTTCTTATTGGAGGGCCTTCCTCTCTTTTTATCCTTGTTTGCAGCCTTGATAATTTCTTTACTTGAGGTGTTCTTGATTCCTAAAGATGCAAGGACATGATTCTTACCTTTTTGAGTCACCACTCCTTTCTCCTTATTCCTTGATTTGATCAAAGAACTTTGCAATAGTCTGACTTGTTGATCTGGTATGGAGTGTTCCTCTTTTCGTTCACACGTTGTTTCTATGCCTTGCAAGTCTATATATTCTAGATCCATGTCTTCTAGCCCATCTTGCTCCAGCTTTAGGGATTTAGTTGGGACCATTGGATCATCTTGGTCCTATATCTATGGATCCGACTTAGGGGAAGTGGGAACCGGAGTAGTAGAATGGTTCTTTTCTTGACCAGGTGGGGAACTTAACTAGGTCTTGGTTGAGGGGGTTGGGTCAGGTGTTTCTTTCTCTGGGAGGTTTGCTAGCGAGTCGAAATTGTTACTCATGCAAGGGCCTTTGAGATTGGGATGAGTAGGCATTTTCTTTTGGGCCTTATGCTTTGCTTGGAATTTTTCAAATCATGCCTCCTCCTTTTCCAAATGGGGTTTAGGGGGCTCTGGTTTCTTTTTTAGGGGGCATTCGTTGAAAAGTTGTCTGTGAGCATGTCATTTTCTGCATCGAAAGGGAATGTTTTCATAATCTAGGGTCTGAAGTCAGTCCACGTCTCTATATCTGAGGCATATTGATGCAAGCAGAGCTTTAGAGACATTAAGGTAGACACAGATCTAGGCATAAGAGGCATATCGACCTTGGAGGGTAGCCTATGTTATCCTGACAAAGGACCCAAGAGTGTTTCCAATACCTTCCAAAATTTTTGAGCATTAGTACTCATGCGGAAGCGAGTACAATCAGATCCAGACCGAAGCAATATTGAAATATTGCTTTTTCGAATTAAAGTTCTCTTTCCAGATCCTCATGTACAGACCAATAGAGTTAAAGAAATAGGGACCTCCTTGGAAGACTCTTTCTTGGTCTTCAACCAGGTTGAAGATGGCCGTAAAGAATCCTTTAGATCCCAATTTGAGGGAGACATCCCCTTTAGGCTTCCATTTGGTTTTGATCCACCACATGAGAGCTTTCTTAGATGGCCAAAGGCCCATGAATTTGCATATGTTGGCATGATCTTGCATGTATTGAATGTCCTCGCCCAAGATGGGCGACATGATTTCATACTGTGAGATTTCCTTTGATTGCGAGATGCATGTCAATGAACTTTTCTTGTCGACTTTCAGGTCCTGATGGTTCTGATCTGGGATCGGTTCTGAGCTTGTCAGAGCTTCCTTTGTCTGCTCCGTTTACATTGGGTTGGGCATACTGGAGGTTTCAGGAGTGAGGACCGATAGTTGAGGAGGACGGTTGTCGCCTGCCACTACATTTTGGAAAGTGGGGGCGACTCCTCCTTGAGTGGGGGCTACCATTGCTAGTTCAAGAGTTCAATACAAGGTAGAAAAGTTGCAAAGCCTTGGAAAGGTCATGAAAACTTTATTTTGGATTATAATGTTATTGATTTATTATTATTATTATTATTTAATTTCCTCCTTTTTATTTCTTGGTTTAATTTTCTTTTACTCTGTTCTAATATTATTCATTCCCATTTTTCTTTTTACTTTTTTACCATTCTCCTCATTTTTAGCATTTTTTTGTTCTTTGGATTTACAAACTTAACAAGTTTTGTTTCATAAACTTTATTTTTTTTTAATTTCAATTTTACCATTAACATTAAATAGTTATTATGCCCAACTACTCATTTACTATTTTAAACTTTTTCATAATGGTTGAAACTATTTTTCTACAAGTTAACCTTAATTTTTAATCCTATAAATATATAACCAAACACTCTTTTCTATTATTATTTCAGCGTTATTTGTCCTTGATGATGGGTACCCTCTAAAAGTTGGAAGTTTCAATATTTTATACACAATTTATCTCCAACAACATGGAGAAGTTGAGTCTCTAGAAATAAAGGAATGTCCCATTATATATATATATATATATGTCACGTGTTTTCATGTTGAACACAAAATGAATTATACATATACACCATTGAAATGTTTAAGTACAATATTTTTT
>JASDQU010108115.1:30912-43501 GCA_032191745.1 Picea mariana
CATTCCCATTGGGTACCTCCCTAGGTACCCCATATTACCTCCCTAGGTATACTACATTCCATCCCCCTTCACATGTTTCATCCTTGAAACATGAGAAGAAACCATACAATATGACCGACTAAGCAATGTAGCCAACTGGTACCAAGTACAACCATCCATCCATCCCAATGGAAGTTGAAGATGATGTCTATCTGCTACCTTTCCACCCTTATCTTTCTCTGCATCATGTCGGGGTTTCCATGTAGCTTGAGCTCTTCCTGTAGTGCTGGTAGTCCTCCATGCACCTCTTGATCGGTTTCCTGTCTAGTGCCCTGCTGGTGCATAAATGTGTTCATGCACATGCCCTTGCCTAGATGACTTTTTCATCTCTATATGATGTGGATGGCGATATACAACAACTGTAGGAATTTTTTCTTTTTTCTTTAAATCTGCAACACTTTGTGCCTTTGAGTCAATGACCTCCTTAGCTTCTTGATTATGTCCTTTTTGTAGTTTTGCTTCATCTCCTTCTGTAGACTCTGCCTCTGATTCAACTTCAGACTGGGCAATAACTTCTTTGCTAGCCTCCATGGGTCTATATTTCTTACTAAGAGACACATCCTGCAATGTGATTTTCTTTTTCTTGTACCACAACTTTAAAAACTTCTTTTGCACATTAATATTAATGGTACCCACTGATTCTATACAAGGATATCCCAAAACAATATCCACTTCATCCATATCCATAGCATAAAAATCTGAATGCAGCACATATTTATCCATGGTAATCTTCAAATCTTTAAAAATTTGAACATTTTCACCCTCAACATGTGTTCTTTGAATATTCTTTATTGGAACTTGCAATCTATTAGCCAACTGAACATTGATAAAATTATGCATGCAACTAGGGTTAATAGAAACAACGATATTTTCTTTATGAATACAACCATGAACCTGTAATATAGACATGAAAACAAACTCTTGTCTCTCTCTTTATCCTTATTTTCTCCATGAGACCACTTGTCTAACAATATTTTTTCAAATTCTACATTAGAGAGTCTCATCATCTCCTTATAATCAAGCGATTTCCACCAAATGGCAGCATCACCTTGCAATTTGAGATCTACCCAATGGGGCCAAGTATCTTCCCATGCTTATTTTCTTTCTTTAATGAATGATTCAATACTAGGGCCATCACATTTCCCTGTAAAATACATCTTGCTATGAAAAACCCCCAAAAATAGAACAATAAGTTATGGCAGAAAATCGCGGCTTTTTCCGGAAAAACCCTGAAAAACTGCTGAATTTAAAATGCTCATAACTTTACTTCCCGAACTCTGTTTTGGCTGATGTTTTTTTTGAAATTGGGTATTTTTCCGAGAGAAATTCAAATATCCAAATTTTTTTTCCAAATTAAACTCATAAAACTTTAGATATGAACCTGAAGTGCGCCTCCCTTCTCTGGCCAAGGAAAGTGCTCTGATACCAATTGTTAAGTACCTATACCAGATCTGAAAATATACTTCATAAATAACCAAGAATAAACCATAAACCATTCACCATAACATGAACACAAGAAATAGAGAAAACCCTTGAGGTAGGGTAACACCATATATTAATCCTTATGGAAGGATAAAACTCCTCAAGCAATCCTTGCTTGTATAATCACAATATTCTTCACTATGTTTCATTACATTGCCTACACTTCTTTATATAGCTCTCCCTATCTCCTAGGAACCTTCTAGAGATCTTTCTCACATTTATTACATCCAACTACCATAGTGGGCCTTTATTAATATAGTGGACCTATTCCACCTTACATTGAATGACCACATTCTCATATATTAATTGAATTCCACTAATAACACATAACTACATTTCCATTGGGTACCTCCCTAGGTACCCCATATTACCTCCCTAGGTATACTACACACACTCCTTCGTGGAATTTGTTTATTACCCTCTTCGTTTTGGATTCTACTAGACAACTTAGTAAGAAACCCAGAGGATCCTTCCAATATAGTTGATTTTCCATGATACAATATTTTTCTATGTGCAACTTTAATGTTCTATCTTTGGAAGGAGTCATACCCCCTGGACACTGCATAGTGAGAAGGTAGGAAACTATGTCTTTATACCAAGTCAAAGAAGAGAATTTCTCTTGGATTTGAGTCATAGGTCTGGTCATCGAACTCTTCAATATTTAGAAACTGTTCATAGGATTGTAAATGATTTATCCCAAGTGCCTGGAAATTTGATTCGGCTAGTAATTTAGCCAAACCCCGACCTTTGACCAGTTTGGTCGGTTTTACTTCTAGGTTAAATTCTTGAATATTGTCTAACCATTTGCCTCTTTTTTCATCACTATCTAGTTGAAAAAATATTTCCTTGACAACGTTGGTTGGTACATAGGCGATTACCTTAGAATGGAGCACATAAGTTCTGAAAGCTTTGAGAGATTTCACCATTGCATATGCTTGTTTTTCTAATATATCATATCTCAGTTCAACATCTCTGATACTTTTACTAAAGAATGTTATTGGCTACTCAAAACCTTCATCGTTATTTTGTAAGAGCACGACCACTATAGTGTGTTCAAAGGAAAATGAGAAAATCAAGAATTCCTTCATATAATGAGAAAATCAAGAATTCCTAAAAATGATTGAATCTCTTTTCTATTCCTAGGAATATTTATTGTATCCATAGCTTCAACCCTTTTCAGGTTGATTTTAATTCCATATCTAGATACTATGTGGCCCAATAGTTTACCTTCCTGCATAGCAAAATGAGATTTCTTTTCATTCAGAGACAAACCGAATTTTCAACATTTCTCAAACATTTGTTTGAGGTGCACCAGGTGCTCTGCATCATATTTAGAAAATAGTGTTAGATCATCAAGATAGATCACTACAAACTTATCTCTTTCATCGACAAAGGTGATGTCCATATCTCATTGGAACGTGGCTCTTGCGTTCATCAGTCTACATGGCATTTTGTCATACATGAAGGTACCTCATGGGGTGGTGAATGCGGTTTTTTCCTTATCATCCTCATGGACTGCAATTTGATTATAGCCTGAGAAGCCGCCAATCATAGACATTATATTTTCTTCGACCACTTTTTCCAATATGTGATCCATTTTAGGTAATGGATAATTATCCTTGAGAGATGATCTGTTTAAATTTCTGAAATCTACACAAAGTCTGATTTCACCATTTTTCTTCCTAACCAGAACCAGATTGGCTACCCATTTGGAGTATTTGAGTAGAACAATGATTTTAGCATCTAAGAGCTTCTAAACATATTTTTCTATTACTGGCAATAGTATAGGATTTATTTGTCTGAGCTTCTTCCTAAAAGGTTTAACACCATGTTTTAAGGGGATTTTGTGTTCAATTATGGTGGTGTCGTAAGTTCTTAATTCATCATCAGACCAGGCGAAAACATCCTTGTAATTCTTGAGTAACTCAACATATTTTCCTTTCATTTAAAGGGGAAGTTATTTGTATATCTTTAAAGGCCAAGAGTTGTAACCATGCTTTGATACAAATTTGTCACACACCCACTGTGGTGTAATAGATTTTTTTCCTTTTCTCAAGGGATAGAATCCCCTAGATCCTACAGGGCTTAGCACAAACTACAGATGCCACCTATACCTCGACAGAGTCTCTGCGCAACCTTATGGTCTTAAGGATCATTCTGTTTCCTTTATGAGCCGAAATCACTTCTTTTGATTCCCAGCTGAAATCTCCTTCCAATCAATCCACAGGTCCTTTCAGAAGCTCCCCTATGTGAGTAGCACTAGGCACGAGCTCCACCCTCTCTGATTGACCACGGTGCTATGACTAAGGCCTAACCCCAAAAGGTACTTGTCGCAACTCGCAATCTCGCGAGTTCACGAGTCGAAACTCTTGACTCCTCCTTTCTAATCTCATGATACCCAAGATCACAAAATGGGTATAGCTCCCTTCTGTTAGCGCCCTCCGCACGCGACCACTGGCTAGGCTAAACACTAGCTCCCGTCACAACTTGTGAATTCACAAGTCGAAGGGTTGAACCTTCGTGCTCTTCTCATGTGAACCTCCGAGACTTGAAAGTCAGCGAAGGTTGACCTTCCTTTCGCACTTCCCGCAACTCGCCACTTCGTGAGTTGTAGCGATGAGCCTTCTTGCTCTTATCCCTTGAATCCACGAGACATGAGAGGTCAATGAGTGTTAACTCCTTTCACTAGGCAACACGTGTTCACCTATCTATCACACGGGCCCACCTTGCAGTTCTACCACGTGTCCCTCATCCCCATCTTTGGCACTTCGTGACTTCGCTTCCCAAAGCGCTACCTCCTTTGTATCCCGACACCCGAAGTGTCGAGATCCCAAAATCCTCGCTACTCCTTATTGCAACTCATGGCTTCTAGACTTTTGGGACAAAAGTCTCGACCTCCTATCCGCCGATATGCCTAAATTATGAAATTTTGACACATCGTCAATGTGGGTCCCACAACGAAACTTCCCACCTTTTTGGAGTTTTGGACTTCGCGACTTCACAAATCCTGATGTTAAGCTTTTGGTTCTTCAACCCACGAAACCCTGAAATACCAAGTATCGATGCACTTCACCAATAACTGGCTCACACAAATCCTTTATCCCTTTTGGGACTTCGCCTTTTGCAACCTCGCGAATCTTGAAGCAAGGGTTTTAACCCTTCAACTCGCGAACCCACGAAATGAGATTACGCGAGTGATCAAACGGTTCTTGTCGACTCAGATCCTACGGTCTGATTTCTCCCGAACTTAAGACTTGAAATTAGGCTTACTGTAACTCCCTTGCTCCTCTGTAAGATCTGACGGCTCTCGGGACTTCGCGAATTCTCCACGGAGAATTTCGACCGTCCAATGCCTCCTTGATGACTCTTGCGAAGCGAACATGGTAATTCCTTCGCTACTATTTCAGGATTTCAAGAGGATCATTCTTCCTCATACAGGGTTACTAAGACTTGCACCTTCAAATCCTTTTCCAGGTTCTTGGTGAGATTTCTAAGAAGGGTGTCTCTATGGGGAGATCTATCCAGGGTATTACCTGAGACAGATAATGGTATAGATTTCCCAAGAATAGACTTGAATTCTAAATTAATTCAATATGTGTATAAATAGCGATTTATAAAACATAAGCCATACATAGTATTTCCATTATAAGCGTGCAACCACCATTTCTAAATCAAAACACTACACAGGCAATATTATATGCAAACCATTCATAAAACTACACAGAATATGAGCATACATGTCAACATATAAATTTCAAGATGCAAGATGTAAAAACACTTATCCGGAATAAAACCAGATGTGACTGCAACTGCTGAGAGGAGTGCTCGTTTCCACCCAACCGTAGGCTCAACGAATCCCAATGGATTTAACACTAGCCACCCCTGAGCTGAGACCACGATGTTGCAAGACTGCATCTCTGTTTTCCAGTGACCGAGAACAAAGGTTACTCTCCTTCTTCTCTGTTATCACTCACTCTGTATTTTTCCATAGTTCTTCCTCTCTTCTTTCCCTCGCGTCTGCCCCCTGATTGCTGACTCTTCCTACCTTTTCTCCTTTCGGCAAGGTTTCATTTGGCATGATCTTCCTCACAGTGGTCAGGTTTGAGGACTCTACAGATGGGCGGTTCACCCCCATCCCTCATTACTCATGAGGAGCCCTTTACCTACCAATCCTGACGAGTCATTTAATTCGGGGACAGCGAGCCGCTCTTGGTTCTCTGAGCCAGTGAAGTCCAAATATTGTATTGGTTTTGGGTGGAAGTTAATGCCACCATTCTAGGTGCCTTCCAGCACCTTTCTTCAGCCATCATGGTCTATTTTTCAGCACCTTCCCCTCTCAGCAGTCCTGCAATATATATATATATATATATATATATATATATAATATTATTTACATTCATCAACCTTTTCCACAAGGTCCATTCACATCACACATTCACATTTTTGAGTTTTCCACAGTTCTTGGCCAATATAGTTATTTTTACAGACTGGGGGGAAACAGGGTGTTACAATTCCCTCCCCCTTAAAGGAACATCGTACTCAATGTTCTTATCTATCAACATGTCATGCATGTACAAAAGTAAAAAAAATCGGATATGCTTGTCTCATGGCATCCTCCATTTCTCATGTAGCCTCATCTGGACTAAAATGTCTCCATTGCACCTTGACTTGTGCAACGGTTCAGTTCCAGAGTGGGGTTTCCTTTCTGTCCAGTATGCATTGAGGTTCTGGTAGAAATTCTCTCTCTGGTTCCACTTGAATCACAGACCAATCAATTACATGGTTAGCATCATGTACATATTTCTTCAATAATGAGACATCGAAAACATTATGTGCTTTTATTGTGGGAGGAAGTGCTAGCCTATAGGCTACAGGTCCCACTCTATCTAGAACCCCAAAGGGTCCACAATACCGAGGTGCCAACTTGGCACAAGCTCCCATTTTCAGGGAACTCTTCCTGGGCCTAACTCTGAGATATACATGATCTACTGCTTTGAACTCTCTTGGAGTTCTCTTTTGGTCGGCATAAATTTTTTGTTGGTTCTGAGCGACCTTCAGGTTTTGTTTTATCTAAGTCACCTGCTGTTCTATTTCTTTCAACATGTTGGTTCCAAAAGAAATTTTGTTTATAGGATTATTCCAGCCGAATGGAGTGTTACACGGTCTACCATAGAGGGCTTCAAAGGGACTCATCTTCAAGGATGCTTGGTAGCCGTTGTTGTAGGCGAATTCTACCAGTGGCAGGTAGTCTTCCCACTTCCTAGGTTGATTCATTACATGCATTCTTAGCATGTCTTCAAGTATTTGGTTCACTCGTTCTGTTTGTCCATCAGTTTGAGGGTGATAGGCGGTGCTAAACAACAATTTGGTTTCTAAGCCAACCATAAGTGATTTCCAAAAGTTAGAAGTAAATTTCGTGTCTCTGTCAGACATGATCTCTTTTGGCATACCATGCAGTCTGAATATCTCCTTCATGAATACCTGGGTGATGTCTATTGCCTTGAAAGTCGACTTGATGGGGATGAAGTGAGAAGACTTTCTCAATTTATCCACCACCACCATAATGGCGTCATTCTGTTTGTTTGAGGTTGGTAATCCAGGGATGAAATCCATGGAGATGGTTTCCCATTTCCATTTTGGGATTGGTAAAGGTTGCAATAATCCTACTGGGTGTCGATGTTCTGCTTGAACCTGTTGGCACTCTATGCATTTGGCTAAGTACTCGACTATGTCTTTCTTCATTCCAGGCCAATAGAATTGTCTTCTAGTGGCCGTGATAATCTTCTAGTATCCTGGATGACCAGAATAGGGTCTTTTATGTAGTTCATCTAGTATGAACCTCTTCAAGTTGTCACAATTTGGAATATAAAATCTACTTTTGTAAGTGAGCAGACCTCCTTCGTTCATCTGGTAGCCTTCATATTTTTCTCTGGTGGGTTCTTGTTGTAGGTACATGGTCACGGTCTGGACGAAGGGATCTATTTCTTGTGCCTTTCTGATTCTTTCTTTGAAATCCACCTCACAGGTGCTCACCATGGCCAAGTGAATTGTTTTCATGCTTCTGCTAAGGGCATCCGCCACACTATTTTGTTTTTCTTTAATATGTTTGATTTCAAAATCAAACTCGCTAAGGAGGGCCATCCACCTAGCTTGTCTCGCATTGAGCTTTGGTTGATCAAATAGGTATCGCAATCCACAGTGATCTGTCATAAGTATGAATTTTATTCCCAGGAGGTAATGCCTCCACATTTTCAAGACATGCACTATGGCAGCCAGCTCTAGATCATGGGTCACATAGTTGACTTCATGCTCGTTCAATTTTTGGGATTCATAGAAGATCACACTTCCTTCCTGCATAAGAACTCCTCTGAGCCCTTTGTTATAGGAATTTGTGTACACGAGGAAGTCATCTTCTGGATCAGTGATCTTCAACATGGGCGCATGGGTCAGTAGATGTTTCATGGTTTGAAATATTTCTTCACGTTTCTATGTCCACATGAATTTGTTTCCCTTCTTCTGGAGGGCAGTGATTGGACAACCAATCTTGGAGAATCCTTTTATAAATCTCCTATAGTATCCTGCTAATCCCATAAAGGATCTGATGTCCAAAACATCCTTTGGGGCAGGCCATTCCATGATAGACCTGATTTTGCCAGGGTCTACCACTACTCCTTCTTCGGAGAGAACATGGCCTAAGTAATGTATTTTCTTCTGGAAGAATTCACATTTATTGAATTTGGCATAGAGCTGATGTTCTTTTAGCACTTGCAGCACAAGTCTAAGATGCCCTTCATGCTCTTTTCTGGTCTTGGAGTAAATTAATATATCATCAATAAAGACAAGAACAAATTTGTCTAGGAACTTGTTGAGTACATTGTTCATCAAGCACATAAAAGTGGCAGGAGTATTGGTTAACCCAAATGGCACCACCACAAACTCATAATGACCATACCTCGTTTGGAAAGCAATTTTATGGATGTCTTCACCCTTGATTCAGACTTGATGGTATCCCAACCTCAAATCAATCTTTGAGAAAATAGACGCACCCCCCAATTGATCGAACAGGTCATTGATCCTGGGAAAGGGGTACTTGTTCTTTATTGTTACCTTATTGAGTTGCCTATAATCTATACACAGTCTAAGCGTACCATCCTTCTTTTTCACGAACAGGACTGGTGCTCCCCACAGAGACACGCTGGATCGAATACAACCTTTATCCATAATTTATTTTAATTGCATATTGAGTTCAACTAACTCAGGTGTTCTCATCCGGTAGGGTGTCCTAGACACCGACATCGCTCCTGGTGCAAGTTCTATCGAGAATTCTATGACTCTTCTCGGAGGTAAACCTGGTACCTTTTCCAAAAACACATCTTTGTATTCTCTCAGGATAGGGTGATCGTCAAGGATTGGTTTGTAACCTTCGATTGTTTTCAACACCTGTATTTCATATAGGGGACATCCCTTTCGGCAATACTTTTTCATTTGCAAAGCTGATATTTGTCTCAACGAGACAGGTTTTCAGATCCCTTGAAGGGTTATCTTTTTCCCTTCTTTACTTACACATTCTAAGGTTTTGTGGTAACAGTCCAATTTGGCTTTATGGGTGGCTAGCCAGTCCATACCAATCAGCAGATCATACGATCCCAAGGGTAATAAGTTAAGGGTTGTTTGGGTGGGGAATTCACCCAACATTAATTGGTAGGCTGGTATGACCTATGTTATCCTCCTTTTGGTCTCAGTGGCTAACTATACCAACCATGGCTTGGTATGTTTTTGTGTCTATAGTTTACACTTGTCAACAACTTTAGGGGCTATATAACTCAAATTTTAACTAGGGTCAATTAAAACAGACACTAGATGGTTGGAAATCATACCTTCTATTTCCACTACTAAAGCTTGGTGGTCAGCTTGGTTATTATCCAAGGCAACATAAATTTGTGGCACACTCCTGGCCACATCATTGACGGTAGTGGCTTCTTGGATGTTATAAATCCTCTGACTATTCTGTTGTCGATGTGGACAGTCTCTCAGGAGATGTTCTTCTCCGCAACCCCAACATTTCAAAGTTTCTCTCTTTGGGTTATCAGTCTTCCCTGATATGGGTCCAGAAGTTTTATTTTCGCTCAAGGAGGGAAAATTTTGTGGGTGCATACTCCGGGCTGGGAAGCTCATTCTTGGGTTCTTCTTATAGTTCTTAAATCCTAGGGATTTAATTCCCCTTTTTTGAAATCTTGAACTATTCTTCTGTTTCCATCCTTCACGAGGTTTTGCTCGATGCCCAAACAATAGGTCACCTTTCAAATAGTGCCTTCTAGATTCTTTGTCTCATCAAATTCAATTATGTTCCGATATTCCTTAGGTAGTCCACTGATGAAGCGTTTCACCTTTTCCTTTTCCTCTTTTATATAGGGTACATACCTCAATAAATCGAGGAATTTGTTGACATATTCTTCTATAGTGAGTTGTCCCAGTTTGAGTTCATAAAACTCTTTAGTCTTTTCGTCGAAATATTTTTCCGACAGATACTTCTTATGGAAGTATTTCTCAAACCGTTCCCAAGAAAGGTCCTCTTCACGAACCCCTTTCACATTCTTAAGGCCTTCCCACCAAATGGAAGCCTTTCCGTTCAAGTTGAAAGTGGCCACTCGGGCCTTCATATTTTCTGAAAAGTCATGGAATCTGAAATACTTCTTTAGTCCAAGCAGCCAAGCCTTTGCTTCCTCTCCCTTCTTTGTTTCATCGTCAAAGGAGGGTGGTTTGGCCTTTCTGAATTCTTCAAATTTTTGACCTTTGGAAGACTTTTGTTTCTTCTATTTTCTTCAAGGATAGGAACTGGTTCTGCTGCTAGAAGAGCCCCCTGAATTGTCAGCTTCCTTCTAAGAGGAATCATCCGATGCTTGTCCTTTACCTCTGGGGTGGACCTTTTTCGAGGTGCTCCTCTCAGTGTGGCCACTGATATGACCATGTTTCTAAGTTTCAGGTTCATGCTGCATTTGTCTTTGTAGATCAGATAAACTCTGCAGTAAAACTACGTTAATTTCTATTTTCTTTTCTTGTTCTTTCATCATCATTTCATTGTCATCCTTACCGCTTTGTAATTTGACCATGAGGCTCCTCACAGTCTCGACTAGAACTGGAGGGGTCCCAGCTGCCCTCCTTTCGTCGGACTCTTTGTCTCGATTGTGGGAGCCTTCTCCCACTTCATGGCGAGTCACCATACTATGCATTGATAATTTCCCACGGTTGAACTTCTGCTTGTGTGCAAAAGGAAAAACATTGGTTGTTAGTTGATATTTATATTTATTTATAGCTAGTACATAATTCATATTTTCACATGTACACACATGCAATAGGGATTTGTTCATTCTCAACTTCATCTTTTAATTAGGGAGGTTAAGAAAAGGGGTTACTCTTTTCATTTTTTTTTAGAGTGTTCCGAATGGAGCTTCTACGCAACTCGTTCATGAGCCCAAGCAGGCCAAGTGTTGTAACCATGCTCTGTTACTAATTTGGCACACACCCGTTGTGGTGTAATAGATTTTTCACCTTTTCTCGAGGGAAAGAATCCCTGAGATCCTACGGGGCTTAGCACAGACTACAGACACCACCTCTGCCTCGACAGAGTCTTTGCACAACCTTTCGATCTTAAGGATCATTCAGTTTCCTTTATGAGCTGAAACAACTTCTTTTGATTCCCAACTGGAATCTCCTTCCAATCAATCCACGGGTCCTTTCGGAAGCTCCCCTATGTGAGCAACACTAGGCATGAGCTCCACCCTCTCCGAGCGACCACAGCGCTATGACCGAGGCCTAACCCCAAAAGGTACTTGTCACAACTCGCAATCTCATGAGTTTGCGAGTCGAAACTCTTGACTCCTCCTTTCCAATCTCATGATACCCAAGATCATGAAATGGGTATAGCTAGGCTAAACATTATCTCTTGTCGCAACTCCTGACTTCGCAAGTTGAAGGGTTGAACATCCGTGCTCTTCCCGTGAGAACCTCTGAGACTTGAAAGTCAATGAAGGTTGACCTTCCTTTTGCACTTCCCACAACTCGCCACTTCGCGAGCTGTAGTGATGAGCCTTCATGCTCTTATCCCGTGAATCCCCGAGATGCGAGAGGTCAATGGGTGTTGACTCCTTTCACTAGGTGACATGTGTCTGCCTATTTATCGCACGTTCCCACCTTATGATTATACCACGTGTCCCTCATCCCCAGCTTTGGCACTTTGCAACATTACTTCCCGAAGCTCTACCTCCTTTGTATCCTGACACCCAAAGTGTCGAGATCCTGAACTCCTCGCTACTCATCGCAACTCACGGCTTCGAGAATTTCGGGACAAAAGTCTCGACCTCCTATCTGTTGATATGGAGAAATGTTGAAATTCTGACACGTCATCAATGTAGGTCCCAGAATGGAACTTCCCGTCTTTTTGGAGTTTCGGACTTCGCCACTTCGTGAATCCTGATGCTAAGCTTTCGGTTCTTCAACCCACAAAACCCTGAAATACCGAGTTTCGATGCACTTCACCAATAACTGGCTCACACAAATCCTTTCACCCCTTTGGGACTTCACCTTTCACGACCTTGCGAATCTTGAGGCAAGGGTTTTAACCCTTCAACTCACGAACCCACGAAATGAGATTACGCGAGTGATCTAACGGTTCTTGTCAACTCAAATCCTATGGTCCAATTTCTCCTGAACTTAAGACTTGAAATTAGGCTTACCGTAACTCCCCTGCTCCTCTGCAAGATCTGACGGCTCTCAGGACTTCCTGAATTCTCCACAGAGAATTTTGACCTCCAATGCCTCCTTGACGACTCTTGCGAAGCGAACACGGTAATTCCTTCGCTGTTATTTCAGGATTTCAAGAGAATCATTCTTCCTCGTACAAGGTGTTGTGCCTCTTTCGTCACCTTGGTGAGCAAATCAGAGGTGCTTGCAAGCTCATTTGGGTCTGTTGAGCAGGAAAACTATAGAGAAAAGATTTAGGGAAAGAAAACAAAAACTACAATTAAGAATTAAACTAATAGATGCAATAAAAACTAAAATCATGAGCATA
>JASDQU010108115.1:70232-106585 GCA_032191745.1 Picea mariana
TGAGAATGCAAGCTGAGTCTTGCATATAGAGCTGGTTCTCTTGTAGAGTTCTACTCTATTCAATTGTTGCTGATAAACCCCAAGGATTGTAGTCCGTAATAAAAAGAATATTGTACATACATCTTGTGTTCTTTGTGTTCATTGTGGTGATGACTTGTTGATGATATATTGCTGATATATGTTACTGATATGTGCTCACATCTAACTGGTTATAAATGACAACAATGGGTAATGAATAAATGTTGAATGCTAATTGATGATTTTTTGTGCAAGAGGGAAGTTTTGGGAAAAAGAGCCCCACACTCATTCACCCCCCGTCTAAGTGTGGTAGGTGTGTCCAACAAGGGGTACTATTTGGAGGAGGAAAAATATAGCAAAGAAACTCTGCCCAATTGCCGAATCCATTTGTCCTAACACTTTAGCCTTTCCTTAAGCCTAAGAAGAATTCAAGCAAAGCAGTTGGAAGACAAAGAAGAGGAGGAGCCTAGGATCAGGATCGAGGAACGGTGGCCGGTCTCTACCATTATTATAAGTTGATTCATCTTGAGATTAATAAAAGAATACTTTTCCCGTCCCAATGCACATGTGATATATATTTTATTTGATTTAAGCTTTATCTCTAACCCTTAGGTAGAAGAATAGCATGCATGCGTAGTGTTTTGTCTTGATTGTAGGATTGCCTTTGAAAGGAGCAGCGAAAGCAAGCGGATAAAGCGCAACGAAGGATCTACATCAAACATCGATATAAAAAGGTTAGTAGGTCTTTTACATGGTTGTGTGTGAAAAAAGGGTTTGAGTATTGGGGTGATAGGTTAAACGTGATTTCTATAAGGTCATGATCTGCGTACAAGTTCAGCCCTAGCTTGTTAGTCCGTAGGGTATTATTTCCCAACAACGGTGTTGAACCTACACAGAATAGATCTAGATAGAAAATAATACATTTGCAGAGAGAAATTGAGAAAGAAGAAGTAAGAGGGAAAGAATGGAAAAATTCTCATTAAACAAATGAATAATGAATAATTTACACATGAGATACTCTATATAACTCAACCAATGTGCACTGGAGGAAAAGTCAATGCACCATAGTGGTGGTCTAGAGTGATCTGGACACACACCAATAGTTACGAGAGTAAACTTCCACCTAGTCTAGTCTCTTGAGCAGTTACGGGAGTGAACTTCCATCTAGTTGAGTTAACTAGTCTATCAATATTTAGTTAACTGACTGAAACAAAGTGAAGTGAGGAGGATATCAGAGAATCATGGGTAATGCACTAGTCTGGTGATGATCCCAAGGACAATGTGCATTAGCTGGTGATGATCCCAATGTTGCATGGTGATAATCCCAATGTAGCATCTAGACTCCACTCAATCGATCAAACTGAAGTGAAAAATGAAGAGAATATTCTCTCTAGAGGAATATTCTTCCTAAAATATAGGATACTAAATAATGACTAATAAACATAGGAAAAATCTTAGGAAAAAGAAATCCTAGGTGTGTGTGAAGTAACTCCAACACCCCCCATGAACATCACTATGGTGAAAATAAAGAATGGGTCTCGGCAATGAGGCCATGTTAGGTACCCAAAAACAAAAGATACATTGAAATAAAGAAAGGAAAGAGGGAAAACCTCATGGGAAAATACCCCCCTCAAGGTACAATTTATGTAAAAATAAGAACTAATAGTTTCTAGGAAACTATGTCCTTCACTCCAAGACGACTACATAGAGAATGTAACTTCTGCTCAGTGAAGGTCTTGGTGAAGATGTATGCAGTTTGTTCTGCTGAAGGACAAAACTGCAGGTCGATGATCCCCTCGTGTACTAAGTCTCAGATGTAGTGCATGTGGATCTCGATGTGATTCATCCACTGCCTCTAAATTGGATCTCTACATAACTTCAGAGTGATCTGGTTGTCATACCAGATGACGATCGATCGATGAAACTGAATGCCCAAATCAGTGAGAAAATGTTTTAACCACATAGCTTGAATGGTTATGTTAACTACCCCTCTGTACTCTCCCTCAGCTGAAGATAGAGAAATAGAAGCTTTGTTCTTGCTCTACCAATATATAGGCCTGGAACCAAGATTGAGTGAGTAACCAGATGTGGACTTGTGATCGGTTCTATCGCTAACCCAGTCAGAATTAGTGAACCCGATGAGGTCCAATGTAAAGTCTATTGCATAATAAATCCCAAAGGTGACGGTGCCCTGTACGTATCGAAGGATACACTTTACAGCCTTCCAATGTACCTCATGCGGATCCTACATGAACTTGGAAACTGCACCAACTACATAGGAGAGGTATGGTATAGAGTGTGTGAGATATAACAAGATCCCCACTAGCTATATGTACAGTGTGATTTCAACCAGTGGAGTGTCCCCGCCATCCTCAAGTTTGACTACTGAAAGGAAAGGAATCAAAGAAGACTTGTAGTATGTCATGTAAAATATCTCAAGGAGATCTCGTGCATACATGGTCTGAGACAGTTTGATGCTTGATGCATCCTGACTGATATTGAGTCCAAGGGAGAAGTGTAGCAGACCCATGTACATCATCAAGAACCTATCATGAAGAATCCTCTTGACTGCAGTAATCACTGAATTCAAGGAACTAGTGATCAACAAATCATCAACATACTAAACTAGGAGTAGAAGTGAGTGAGTTGTCCTGAGCATGTAAAAGTTCGGGTTTGACTTACAACATAGAAATTTCTTTGACAATAGTTAGGAGTCCATCTTGGAATACCATGCCCTCGGAGCTTGCTTGAGGCCATAAAGAGACTTCTTCAGTCGACATAACAAATACAAATCCTGCATAAATCCTTGGGGCTGCTCCATATAGATCTCCTCGGAGAGATCACTGTGAAGAAATTCATTATTCATGTCCATCTAATGGAATTCCCATCCCTTGGATGTCACAATGGAAAGTGCCAAATGTATGGAATCCATCTTTGCTATTGGAGCGAAGGTCTCATCATAGTCAATGACATGCACCTGTTGAAATCATTTGGCAATAAGCATGGCTTTGTATATACTAATATTTCCATCCGCTATGCTCTTGGTCTTGTAGACCCATCTGCCCTTGAAAATTTTCCTTCCAGAAGGAAGGGGAACCAGATCCCATGTTTGGTTCTCAAGGATAAAGTTATACTCCTCCTGCATGGCAGATTCCCAAAACAGATTTCTAGCAACCTCTTCATAAGAATGTGGATCTGAAGACTGAACCAAGAAAATATTCTTGAGTTTAAATGGTTCAGTGGAAGTGAGTGCAAGAAGAGGTTCCTTGAAATTAGATCGAGTCCTCCTAGTATTGGTTGGATCACCAACAAGATCCTGCATCCTGAAGAGTAGTATGGGCCCACTTGGGCCTCTTCTCTGGCTCTGGATCTGCATCTAGATGCACTGAATATGAATCCGGTTTTACTTTATCTATATCTAGATCATCTAAATCCTATGAATCTTAAATCTCGTATGAAGAAGAGTCGGCATGTGCATGCTCATCATCTCTGAAAGGTGTCTTCATGCGGCTGTTGAGGTACATGCAAGACACTTTCCTCGAATTGGAAACTATGCTCAATGATGAGTCAGTCTAAGGAAAGATAAATGAGACTGTATCCCTTCGCACTGTCAGGGTATCCAACAAAAATACACCGTTCTCTGTGGATCAAGTTCCTTCCTCTTTTCAGAGGGAATTCGAGCCCATGCATGTGAACCGAAAATACGAAAGTGGGTCACTTCCGGTTTGAGTCTGCTCCAAGCCTCATAGGGGATCTTATCCTTAACAGATCTATTGGGAGATATACTTTGTATGTAGGTTGAACAATTAATTTCCTCGTCCCATAATCTCTGTGGAAGTGATTTTTCATGTAGCATGCAAGATGCCATCTCTTTTAGATATCTTTTTTTTCCGCTCAACAACTCCATTTTGATACGGAGAATAGGAAACTGTCTATTGCAATTGAATCCCTGCCTCATGAGAAAAATTATGGATCTCATGGTTGACATACTCTCCCCCATTTTCAGTTCGAAGGACTTTTATTTTATTTCCTGACTATGTCTCAACCAGAGCTTTGAAATATTTCAGGTGTTGAAAGACCTCTAATTTTTTCCTAAGAAAGAAAATCCGTGTGAAGCATGAGAAATAATAAAAAAAAATGAGCACATACCTTGCTTTGTTGATTGATGGATGCAGAAAAGGGCCAATGAGGTCACTATGGATTAGATCTAAAGGAGAGGAAGATCTATGAGCCTTTCCTTTGTCAAATTTCTCTTGTGGGTGTTTTCCAAGAACACATCCCTCACAGATTCCTTTGGAGAAATGGATGTATGGTAGACCACCAACCAATCCTTTCTTGCTAAGTTGTTTCATATATCTTAAATTTAAATGCCCAAACATTTTGTGCCATATCCTACTGCTTTCATCAACATGGGTAAGCAGTAAAAAGAAATCTAGTTCAATAAATTAATAAAAAGTGTAAATCCTAGATTGATGATTTAACTCCTTGGTAGCAACCCTGGAATTGGTTTTCATGCAATATATGTCCACTGCATCAGGTCTGAATACGAACTTATTTCCGGTGTTGGAATTTTTCATCTAATACACGGAGAGAATATTGACGAAAATTTTGGGAACGTGCAACACATTCTTGAAGCTTCCATTGGTGAGTTCAATCATTTCTTTGTCAATGACCTCAACTGGGGAGTTGTCCACCATAAGAATAGGGGAAAATTTTCGTGCATCCAATGAAGAATAGAGTTCTTATGTGGCATCCATGTGATGTGATTCTCCTGAATCTACAATCCAAGCATCGTGAGAGGAGTTGATGGCAATAAAGGCATGGCTAGAATTGTCTTTCCTGGGATTATTATCTTCCGACTTCTTCTTCTTGGCACCCTTAGGGATGTGATCTCCAAGATTATTTTGTTGAATTATTTGAGTCATTAGATCTATTTTTTTTTTCATGCATACAGATTCTGGAGGGAATTCTTTATGGCAGTATGTGCATTTCTACCATTTTCTTCCCTTTCCACCTTTGGATCCGGAGGCATCAGTCAAGGGTTTTGAGTACCCTTCCTTCAAATTTGCATGTGATTTAATTTTGTATTTATATTTAGTTTTTTGATATTGATGACTGCTGCCATCTTGCATAGTAAGTGCATGCAACTTTGGGCCTTTGATTTTTCCCATGTTGATGAGCTTGGTCTGGTCTTGTGTCAGGGTCCATGGATTCGATAAATTCTTTAAGAGAAGGCATATTTCAAGTGGCTCCAGAGGAGAATTTGACTGAATGGAATGTAGATACGAACACTAAGAATTCAAGGCCAAGTTTGGAGAGAATGGTGAGAACCATTTGTTTCTCCTTCTTAGATTTATCAACCCCACAATCCTTGAGTTGTGATAGTAAATCCTTAAATTTTGTAAAGAAATCTTGGAGATTGTCAAATGTTTTTGGATCCAATGTGAGAAATTCCACCTAGAGCACATGTTCCCTCATCTAATATTGTTTTCCAAAGATCCCTTCCATGGTGGTCTAGGATTCATTGGGTATTTTATAGGAAGATATGTGAAAAAGGAGATTGGGAGAAATGAGACTGCAAATTGTTCTGAATGTTTCATCCATTCGATTTGGATACTTGGATTTTTCAATGGCTGATGTTTGTTCTGTTTTTTGTTTTCATGGTTAAATTGTACAATCCTCTGCTTCGAATATGCATCATCATCCTCTCCTTCCATGCAAAGTAATTGTAAGGTGTAAGAATGAATTCTTTTGGGAATTCCATTTTTCCGTTGTCTTCAATATTTGGTACCTGCAAAAATAATTTGGTGTGTCTTTTGCTTAGTAGTCTGTTGGATCTGATACCATGTAAATGTGTTGAACCTGCACAAAATATATCTATCTAGAAAATAACACACACATTTGCAGAGAGAAATTGAGAAAGAAGAAGCAAGAGAGAAAGAATGGAAGAATTCTCATTAACCAAATGAATAATGGATAATTTACACATGATATACTCTATATAACTCAACCAATGCACACTGGAGGAGAATCCAATGTGCCATAGTGATGTTCTAGAGTGATCTAAACACACACCATAAGTTAAAGAAGTAAACTACCACCTAGTCTAGTCTCTCAAGTAGTTACGAGAGTGAACTGCCACCTAGCTGAGTTAACTAGTCTATCAATATTCAGTTAACTGACTGAAACAAAGTGAAGTGAGGAGGATATTAGGGAATCATGAGTAATGCACTTGTCTTGTGATGATTCCAAGGACAATGTGCATTAGATGGTGATGATCCCAATGATGCATGGTGATAATCCCAATGTAGCATCTAGACTCCACTCAACTAATCAAACTGAAGTGAAAATTGAAGAGAATATTCTCCCGAGAGGAATATTCTTCCTAAAATATAGGAGACTGAATAATGACTAATAAAAACAGGAGAAACCTTAGGAAAAATAAATTGTAGGTGTGTGTGAAGTAAATCCAACAAATTCCACCTAGATTCAACAGAGCAGTTCACTGGAACATCAAGAGAAGTAATGAATACATGTAAAGATAGTGATTGGCCCTCTCAAATCTGTTAGAAATCGCCACTTGTAATGCAAGGACCCGATAACACTCAAGTTGTGATAGAATCCCATGGTGCTTATATTATTGGACCTCGAGGGACACATCAATACTTACATGTATCAATGTCAATATGCCACATGTCCATGTATTCATGTTGATGTCAGCATGACATCATCAGAGTTCCACACATTCCTCCAGTTTTTGAAGGGTGCAAGGTATGGGAAAAATATGTGCATGTGGAAACAAAGGCATGAGGGAGAATGATTCAAGTGAGTGGGAGGATGCTCTGAAAGCCATCCAAATCCGTTAGGAAATACAAGACTCATAACAAGATGGATAGCTTCACGTCCACATATTTTTTCTCATTATCATCTTGGTTCCTACATCTATCAGGAATAAATAATGATCACCTTGAAATGTATGTTTTTGCTTGTCTGAGATATTTATGAATCATATTAAGCATAAAAAATCACTGCCCCTCATTATCTTTTTGTGCAAAGATGTGTCAAGATTTTATAAGAAGAAAATTGTAGGAATCACAATACACCAATATGTGAATAGTATGAGTCCTAAAAAGGAGTTACTCGGATGACAGGTGTTTTTGATGATGATCCACCTGTATTATCCCTCTACCCAAGATTGTGTTTTGAACCATCTTGTCTACAGATGTTGGGAGAGTGTTTTATTTATTGCATCCCATCAAGGACATCCTTCTCTAGTATCATTAGCATGCTCTTAAAGTCAAAGGGGCATTCGGGATTCCACCCTAAAGCGTATCATCCAATCTCATCAATGCACTAGAGAAGCTTGAAGCAAATGATACAATGATTTGGCCCATTATATTTGATATTATTCATCCCTATCAGTTGGAAGGAAATGTTTAGTGCATCATCCTAACATCCAAGGTAAAGGGCTCATGATGCAATGATGGGAATAAATTGAGCCACTTAGAGGGACCTGAATGAAGGCTCAATTGGACAAGGAGAACACTCCCAACAACAGTATCAGTAGGGCTTGTCTGGTAGTAGAATTTGGTTTCTTCCTAGTAAAATCTAGTAAAATTAGTTGGAAATCTGGGAGCGGTTGCCAAACCAGGCACGGTATCAAGATTCTGACAAGCAAAATAAAAATTTCAACAAGCAGTATTGGTTCGAGAAGTGGTTTCTTCTCAAGCAAAGGTGGCTATAAATCAACAAGCAAAGCTTATTTTTAGGGTCAACATTTTGGGGAATTTAAGAGTATCTTATACCCGAGTTGTTTAATCAAAGAACCTTTCAAACAAACACCTTTTTCTAGGTTGCAATATACAAGATATTCATCCCATGCATTATTCTTTAATCTGTGTTTATTTTTGTGCATGTGTTCTTGTAAAATGCCACCCCTCTCATTCCATGGCTTCTTGTATAAGATCCCCATTAATAAAGCTCGAGAAACAAGTTTCATGACATATACAGTGTGACTGCATGTTATTAAACTTATGATGTTGAATTGATTTCATCTAAATGTATGAACACTTCATGCCATTTTTTCATGTGTTTAATGATGTACAGAGGGTACCTCCATGGATTTAAGTATATGAAAGTGTTTTACTGTTTAATGCATATTTTAATGATTTGATACATTTGTCAAGACTGTTAAATTCTTAATTTCTCAGCACGTCATTATGTCCATAGGCTGTGAGATTCACCATAGAGCTACCTCACATGTATATCTTCTATTTCTTCCAATATGACCCTTCTCAAACTTAAACGAATTTGTATGAAGCACTCATGGCATATGCATCTTCATGTTGATTTCCTTGATATTGGTTCTGATATTGTTTGAGGGCCGAGATTTCTATAGGAGAGAGAGAAGTTTACCCAAAATTTTGCATAAAACTTATTACGAATCAACATGGCCTCAAGATCTATCTTAGGTCTTAGCCCCTAGGATTCCTTGACATAGTTCCATTTACAACCTGAAATGTCTCGAGGGATAACACATAGTCAATCCGAAGATGACAAATCTATCAAAAAATATGAAAACATAGATGTCACAATAAGATTTTTTTTTTTTGTTAATGTATCAAGTGTTGATGATGGTGTAAGAAGGGATGAAGGATATTGAGAATTGTTTACAATAGATCATAGATGTAAATATGAGGACTATTAATAAGTAATTTGTAGCATGGTATAGGGGAATAAGATACTCCCATAATCGTATTATTGCATAAATGATGAATTGAAGGAATAAGAGGTAATATTCATGATAAGATGTGAAAACAAATGAATGTTATAAACTTATAAATTCTATAATATAAAGAAGAAGACCATGTTTGAGTATTTCATTTTATGCACATGTGAAATATTATCGATTACAGTATGATTTATGTATATGGATTATTGACACTATTTTTGTCGGTGGATGCAGGCTTAATGATGCTTGCTAATCTGACTCACATAAGGAGTAAATGGGTCTTGCACAGAAACCAGGCATTTGAGGGAGAGGTGTGGCAACATCCATTTCACATCCTACTAACACTCTCGTCGTGATCTGAACTGTAGGTTAATGATTACCTAGTTCGATAGGTACATGATGCTATAAAGCTAGACTGAGATGGTCACTCAAGAAGAAATCTAAAGGGTGCACAATAAGGAGAAATATTTATTCCTTAGAAACCTTTATTCTCTCACAAGGTCGACTAAATGGAGTGTTGACTCCAAGGGTTGGAAAAAATTCCAAAAGAAGTCAAAGACAAGTGGCACCTTTGGAGCATGCAGGTGCATATTGAAAGGCACGTCGTGTAATTAAATTATGAGTCAATTAAAATCTAGACGGCCTAGAAAATATAATGAAATGTTTAGACCTTGTTAGAATAAAATATTAATTAGTTAGTATATTAAATTAGAAGCCTAACAAGAGTCTAAGCCTAAAACTAAGACTAATTCTAAGTATAAGTTTAATTAAGGGAATAAATAAAATATAATATAAGTCAAAAGATTTGAGATAAAATCAAACTCTAGGAAAAGAGAATAAAAAATTAAAAATTTGGAAAATTGCACTTATGCATGAAAATAAAAAAAATAATTTTAAAATAGAAAGAAATTAAAACATGAGAGAATAGCTGTACACATATAATGACATCTTGAGTTAACCTACTTCTAAGTCTGATTAAAAGAAAACTCTTAAACCAACTCAAACTAAAATTTAGTTAGAAGACATTCATTAAATAGGAAGTTGGGGAACTAAGAGACAACTAAGAGAAAATATAGAAACACATTGAGAAATGTGAGAAAAAATAGATTTTTAAATAAAATAAAAAAAATAATTAGTTGTGCAACTTGAATAAAGTTTGAAAAGTGTGTGAATAAATAATCATAATTAAATTAATATTATCAAAGTATGATAACACCAATTGATAGTATTGTTATATATTATCAAATCACTTATTTCGTGTGTCTTGTATTGTTCGGATTAAATTTGTAAAGTACATTGGATTGGCTACCAATTCCACGTCCATCAACGATAAAATTGGTGTGATTATGATCGCATCTACGGGAAGATATATCAGATAGCTGTAGACGATAAAGTCGAGGGCTACATTATGCATAAACATCTTTTAAAAGTACAAAATTTGACTTCCTTTTAGTTGCGTTATGCATAAACATCTTTCCCGGTAGCGCATAGAACTTGGTATGATACTATCCAAAAAAAATATTATTTCGCCGCCATATGCATGTTTGTTGGATAGATTTTTTAAGACTGTAAGTTCTTGGCTCCAAAAGGAATCCAGATCTTAAGCTTTTCTTTCAGAACGCTCAGTAAACTATAGTGTTGGATACAATGCAGGACTGTTGGAATCTGAGAATCGATGTGAAATTCAGTTATTTCCAGGTGTTCGATTCCTTTATGGTCCAAGTTAAGACGTGAGTGCCACGTAAAATCGGCGTTGGATTAAAGAAAAATATTAAATACACTCACCTTTTTGGTAATTAATATTTTTTGTTTTTGAACTTCAATTTAATGACCACCATTGTATGAGGGTCATGAACATAGGTTTGAATCTGGAAGGCACTAGGGTATGTACACCTCTGTAGACTTGGTAGTCAAATTGATGCATGGAGGGTAGTCCTTGCCCTAGAAACGAGGGGGGCCTCATACATCAATTTGGTGTTTAGCTAGGCTGTGACCTTAAATGAGATTATTATTATTATTATTATTATTATAAATAATTATGAATCATGAGGTAATTAACACACATGTAAGTGTCATTAGTGTAGATGTGTGCTTGATTTGTAGTATGTGTCATTATGTTGGTGAATCAATGTGTTCCCAACATAGAAGTATAGTGTGTCACGTCACATGAATGAAGAGAGCCCTAAATATTGAATTGTAACACCACCTTTTGACTTAGACAGCCAGGAGTACCTGAGGACTATATACTTCATTTTCTAGTCACAGTGAAACTATTAAGTGATACACTTAAACTTTAAAATTTATGAACTTTTATGAATGTTTAAATGTTACTGATGATGATGTATATGATGCGACACATTGTGAGAATGTGAATTAAATGAATGTTTAAATGCTATTAGGATGATGTTAGATATGATGCAATCTAGTTTGAGTAAATGATAATCTTGTGAAAGGGTGATGAAATTGAATTATGGGATATTATGAGATATATTTCTAATTGGAAAACTTTGATGTTAACATATCGGTACAGGGATACCAAATTGAAATGATGCTAGTATGCAATTACATGATGATAATGCATGGAAATGGATGAGTTTGTGTTACAGACTAATTTGCAGGTTATGGGCTATGAAATAGCCAAGGGATATTGATGATGAAAGTGGATATTACGACCACTAACCGAGAAACATTATGGTATGAATATTGTATATGGAAATTATATTGATTTGAATGCATTGCTACGATACATGGACTATTGCATGATTTCGGTACTAACACTGCCCAAAAACCAAATAAACGATGACAAAACCTCTAGCAACATGGTGCCCCTGTGTGTCCCATTATAGGGTATTGACCCTGGTTCTGTTAGGAGGGGTGGAGGCTTTTCCCACCGTGTATCCTCCATTATAGGGTGTTGACCCTGGTTATGTTAGGAGGGGTGGAGGCATTTCCCACCGAGTACCCTCCATTGTAGGGTGGGCCATTGTAGGGGTGGACCCTAGATCTGATTAGGAGGGGTGGAGGAATTTCCCACCGTGTATCCTCTGAAACCTAAAGTCCTGGGAGGATGGTGTTGGTTCACGCTCCCCAAGACGTGTGATGAGGACTGTCATTTGCCTGCTAGGGAAGCTTGGTCGAGATAGCGACACTTCCACTTACGGGTTCTATTTGGAGTTAGGTCAGTATAGTTGACGCTCCAAGATAGTCTAGCAGAGGACGTCTAGGAATGGAGTTGGAAGTAGGTTAGGGAGGAAGGATGAGTAGAATAGTTGAGACTATATGGAGATTTTTCATGTGGTGGATTTTGATGAAGAAAAATGTGTATATATGAATATTCATTATTATGTAACTACACCACAGTTGATTAAAATAAAAATTTTGAACAAAATAATTGTAATTTAAGAATTTCTCAAACAATGGATTGGTTGTTGTCTTTTATAAAAGTCTAGTCTTGCTGACTGGATTGGATGCATACATAAAATATTAAAGGATGACAGTTGATTATTAGTACATGTACGAGAATTGTATGTACTAGATACACATACATTTCTTGTACATATACACTAGTATGTATGAGTTTTCTTGATTTACTAACTAATAATGTCAGTTACTTATTATGAATGTGTGAACCATGTTCTTGTTCTTTATACCATAAGATACCTTAACTTCAGGACGAAGTTTCCTGAAGGGTGGGTGTATGTAACGACCCTTGATTATAAATTATAATTAATTTAATAATGTAATCCTAAAAGATTAGCTAAACTATAATTATTTATTAAAATAACCTTAACTAATTATTTATTATTAATTAGTTATTCTTGATTATGATTAATTTAAGTATAATTAACTCTTTAATCAATATGGTTAATGATTGATTTAATTATTAATTAATTCATTAATTAATAAAGTATTAAATTATAAGTGAGAATAAAATATAACATTTAATCAAGTTACGTATACAAGAAGGGATCACATAAGGATCCCGAGAAGATAAGAGAATTAATGAATGGATAAGGGTAATTAAATAAAGGGATAAGGAATTTAATGGAGGAAGTAGTGTCGGTGAAGGGAGGGATAAGGAAGGAAGGAAGGAGTTGGAGGAGGCCATGATTTTTTTGGGGAGAACTCTGAGTATTGGACCAGGGAGGAATTTTTTGTTTGGGCTTGACACAGTGGACCGGGGTTGCTAGAGGTTTTGGGCTCGGAGGGCCAAGATATCCGTAGATATCCTGGAGCTAAGTTGTTTTCCTAGTTGGCAGGGTGGACAATAGTTTTGGGCAATTTTTCTGTGTTTGCAACAGGACTGGGCTGTGTAGCAGGTAGCAGGAGAGTAGCAGCAGCAAGGCAGCTGGCAATGGAAATAGCATCAGAACTAGGTACCCTGTTGAATTATGCATTTATTTATTCTGCTATGAATTCGTTAATATTTGATGAATCTAAATTGCTAAAGTTGCTGGTATGAAGATCGATATTATGCTGAATAGATATTGTTTTAGTTAAGAAATAATTGCTTGTGAGGATAACAATGTTTAGATATATATTTTTGGGCATTACACAATGGCATGAAGACTGTTCATAGAGTCTATTGACATATGTAAGACCGTTCGAGCCTAGAACTGCAATAAAGGGAATGAGCTTGATTGTGATAGAGAAGACGAAGAGTCTCGGCTACTGGAGAGGCTAAGGAATATCGGCATAACACCTAGTGATGATGGACACATGGGTTTAACCACCAGAGAAGCTGAAGAGTTGCGATGATGATTAGGCAGAGCACTCGACATGGGGAGAGGATGCAGAAGCATTGTGAATAGAGGATGTAGAAGATGCACAGAGTGAATAAAAATGTAGAACAGAGAAGAGATTGGGTGATGTTGAGAGTGATTCAGGTGTGTAGAAGGAGACAGAGTGCAACAACTAAAATGCATAGAAGAGGAATGGTGCATAGAAGGGACATGGTGCATAGAGCATAAAAGGAAGAAGAACATAAAGCATAAGGAAGGGGTGCAGGAAGACATTGATGTAGGTAGAGAAGAGCAGTGTAGCAGAATAGTGATGAGACCAGTAAGCCATTGATAAATATTGTATCACTGTAATAAATTTATATATAGCAAACTTTATATTTCAGGGTGGTTGGGAGGTGCTAGGGAGGACTATTGTCCTCAGAGGTTCAAGTGGGTGATTGAACATAGGGAGTTGTAGGTTCCATCTGGTTGCAGCCAGAGAAACCGGGGTGGCAGGGTGGTGCAAGGCAGAACTATTGTTGTCTGTTTATACAAGTTGGTTCTTGTGTGACTGGAAGTTGGTGCTTTCATCCAGTTGGTGCTGGAACACTTAGGGAGTTGTTTCTTACTTTTAGTGGGTGCTAGAGAAACCAGGGAGTTGGTGCTTCCTTCTAGTGGGTGCTAGAGAAACCAGAGAGTTGGTGCTTCCTTCTAGTAGGTGCTAGAGAAAACAGAGAGTTGGTGCTTTCAGCAATTTGCAGCTTGCAAAACATAGGTTGTAGCCTCACAATGAGTTGGAGCTCATATGTATGATAATGCACAGAATGTAAAGATTACTTATCATATCAAGAAGAAGAGGTTTTTACCCTTTATGGGTTTCCTCAGGAAATATCTATCTCTGTATATTTCATATGTGTGACTGATGTCAAATGTTCTATTTCTTACCTCTCTGCATTATTGTGATTGTCATTGAGTGCTCTGTAAAGAGTTTAAAATAAGAATAATTGTTTAAGCACGATAACAACTGATTCACCCCCCCCCCTCTTAGTTGTCCAACAAGAAGAAGGCTCCAACCCCCTAGTTTCTCAGGCTACAACCTGAGGGAAGATCCAACTCCCCAATTATCTGGCTACAACCAGAAGGAGGATACAACCCCCTTTGTTCTCTGGATAAAAAATCAAAAGGTAGATACAACCACTTGTCCTTGCCTCGTCCAACCGCCCTGACGTATAAGTAGAATGATGGAACCACTGTCACAATATCACTTTGAGATATACTATTGTAAACCTATACCAATAAACCTAAACCATGCATCAACCATGCATCAACCTGTACCTCAACCTGTAATCAACCTATATCATAAAAAGTGCACCAACCTGTACCAAACAACGTGTAGTCAACCTGTACCATAAACAAGTGCATTAACCATGCACCAACCTGTACCTCAACCTATACCATGAACAATTACATCAACCATGTACCAAACATGTACCTCAACCTATACCATGAACAAGTGCATCAACCATGCACCAAACCTTAGAAAGCATCATCAAAATAATTTATCCTCCCTTGAATTCCTGTCTTCTTTACTTCACCTTCTCTCTGAAATTCAACTTAGATATCCTTTGGTTACCTCAGTCACCTATAGATATTCAATATTCTCAAGTGTGATTTAAAATTAGAGAGCCTTGCCTCTTATTTATACTTTCATGTAGCTTCCTCAAAGGGTTACCTTTTAACCATGTTAACCCACTTTTCTTATTTTAGGGTTAACCAACTTCTAACCACTTGTCCAATTAGTAATTTATCCATTAACTTTATTATTTAAATAATTTATTTTGTATCCACTTTGACTTATAGTACACTCATCGCTTCACTTTACCTCAAGGGGTTGCCTTCTAACCATCTTAAACCACTTTCCTTATTTTAGGGCTAACCCACTTCTAACCACTTGTCAACTTAGTAATTTCTCCATTAATTTTATTATTTAAATACTTTATTTTGTATTTACTTTGAATTATGGTACACTCATCACTTCACTTTATTATTTACCTTCTAAAAATATCTTAAACCACTTTGACTACTTTGACCTTTTGGGGCTTCTAGATGACTCATGAGGGTTCTCCAAATTCATAAGGTCATAACTCTTAAACCATGAGGAGTTATGTGACATTCCACATACCACCAGAAATGACATGACATGTAATATCCATATAGAATATTATTACCTGCAAACATATCAAAAATCATACCATTATACATCAAACAAAATTGGTTCCATTACCCAAACCTTTGTGCTATCGAAATTTGCTACCAGAATTTCTCCAAGGATTGGCATCAATCACTAAGGGTTGACATCAATCTATAATATCACTCTTCAATGGTTGAAATCAATGACAACCAACAATCCATACCAAATTTCCATCAACCTAAGCCAACTATCTGACATTTATTTGATTCATATATTTGCATACCTAGAAAGAAGGACAACTCACCCATTATGGAAATGTCAAATTCATTTTGCATGTTATTTGAGAACCTTTGACACAAATCATCAGAGTAAGTTCCAAAGATGATATCACCTACATAGACCACAATGATAATCATGTTTCCATTTTATTATTTGATGTAAATATTACTTTCTACAGTTCCTCTCTTCAATACTTGTTGTTGTAGGTACTTATAAAGCCTTGGGTACTAAGCTCTAGGTGCTTGCTTCAGACCATAGAGGGCCTTCTTTAGTTTGCACACATAGTCTTGATTTTATGACAACTTAAATTGCTCAGGTTGTTCAATGAATACTTCCTCTTCCAAATTTCCATTTAGAAATGCATATTTGACATCTATTTGATACACCTTGATCCTCTTGTAGCTTGCAAATTCCAGAAAAATTCTAATGGCTTCTAGTCTATCTACTGGAGAAAAAGTTTAATCAAAGTACCCATTCAACTTGAGCATATTATTTACATATAAGACTTGAATTAATTCTCACTAATTGTCCATTCTCATTCAATTTGTTGCTAAAATCCCACTTGGTGCCAATTACATTCATGTATTTTGGTATAGGAACTAGCTCCCAAGTTTCATTTTTCTCAATTTGATCTAATTCTTCATTCATAGCATTAACCCAATTTTTATCTCTATTAGCGTCCTCAAAGTTATTGTGTTCTATTTTAGACAGTAAAGACAAATTTGCAGGTCTTGGTGATCTTATGAATTGTCCTCTTGTTTGGACACCTTTATTGTTCTCTCTAAGAATCAGTTCTCCAGGGTGATTGTTTTGAACATATCTCAAGGGGGTATTTGTCTCTTGTCTAGGAGCTTCCTCTTCTTCTTCTTATACATTATATTTATCACATTATTTCTCTTCTTATTCTTCACCATTATCTTCCCAATTGTCTTTATCTTCATCATTATAGCTTGTTATTGTTGGCTGGTCATTTGTTTGCATATTGATCCATCCAGGATTTTCATCATCCACTCTTAAATTTGCACTGTCAATTTTTTTTTCTAATATCACATTTAAACATTTGTAAGATTTTCTTTGAGAGGAGTACCCAAGGAAAATACCTTCATCACATATGGAGTCAAACTTTGCAAGGTTGTCATCTTCTATTTTTATGTAGCATTTTCTTCCAAAAACCTTAAGTTGTTTGACATTTGTTGGCCTTCCTTTCAACCATTCATATGGATTTTTGCCATTGTTAGCTCAGATTTGTTCTCTATTTAGAATATAGATAACGGTGTAGACTGCATCCTACCAAAATATATCTGAAATTTTAAGCTTGATTTAGCATAGTTCTGTCCATTTCTTATACAGTCCTATTTTTCCTTTCAGCCACTCCATTTTGTTGAGGAATTATTGCAGCTGAGAAGTATATTCTTATTCCATGATCTTCGCAGAATTCATTAAATTCATCTTAGTTGAATTCTCCTCCATTATATGATCTTAGGCATTTGATCTTCAAATTTGTTTCATTTTCAAATAATACTTTGAATGCTTTAAAATTACCAAAGGCTTCTGATTTATGCTTGAGAAAGGATACCCAAGTCATTATTTTGTAATAATCAATGAAAATCATGAAGTAATGTTTACCTTGCAGACATTTTGATTCAGTTGGTCCATAGAGATCAATGTTGATGAGTTCCAATTGTCTTGATGTTGAATATTCCTTTGTTCTTAGTTTCACTCTTGTTTGTTTCCCATGTTGACAATGTTTATAGATTGGGTTTGAGGGCTTGATGATTTTTTTCATACCTCTTATTACCTAGTTGTTACCAACCTTGAATAAGTTGTCAAAGCTTAAATTTCCCATTCTCTTATGCCATAACCATCTTTCATCTATATGTCCCACATAAGATACTTATATTCCATTTTTATTTAGAATATATACATTGTTTGGAGTTCCTATTGTTGTTGCTACCAATATTCCAATGTTTTCTTTTCTTATTCTACGTTCCCGAGAGTTAAAAAAAAGTGTGTGTCCCTGGTCACCCAATTGGATTACACTTAGAAGGTCATTGTTTAAACATTCAACTAGAAAAATATTGTATGTTGTGGCCTTCTTACTTCCAAGGCCGACTTTACCTTTTCCAATTATCTTGGCAGATTTATTATCTCATTTGTATCTCCAAATGAAACACTTCCTCCCTTCTCTCTCTTTTGCTTAAGAAAATTGTTTTTATCACTAAGAATATGTCTTGAACATCCACTTTTTATGTACGAATATATTTCTTTGTTTTGAGAATGCATTGCTAAATCACATTCTTCCTGAGAACTCTTCTCTTGTTTCTTCCTTTAGACTTTGATGGTATTGTTGACAACAACTTGTTTGTAAATAGGGGCCTATATCCAACTTTTTCAATCCTAAGCTTTGTGGCCAAAATTATGGAATTTATAACATTTAATATCGTAGTTAAATAGTGGAGCAAATGGATTCTTGTTTTTGTTGTCAACATGATTTTTGACTTTGTTATTCACATAATCATTTCATTGCACATGCATCCATTTCTTCTTTGGTCATTTATTAGATATGATCTGCAGCGTTTGGCCTTATGTAAAAAAATGTTGCCTGAAAAATAGTTACCAAGAAAGAGGTATTAATACATGTTCATAGTAGATATTCTTGGTGTCATCACCTTTCTGAATTCATTCTTCCTATGAAGGAAAACTGGATCCTAGCGATCAAGGTTTGCTTCATTGATGTTCTCATTTCATTTAGTGGGATTTTTTAGTGCCATAGCATAGCTCTTGGGTTCTTTCTTGGTTCTCTGTAATGTGGGGTTGGGATTGTAACCAAGTCAAATTTTGTCGAATGGTGATCTTTGATTATTTAGCATATTGTCTTACATCATGGAACTTTGTTCAATTTTTTTACCGTGGTTCAACTCAACCATAAGTACATTGATTTCCTTCATTAGGTTAGCATTTTACTTTTCAATTTTCTCATAATATTCTTGTTTTTTCCATAGTTGACTCATTATTTCCTCTTCAACTTTCTTGTGTTCTTCTAGTTGAGAAGTCAGATCAACGTTATGTGAAATTTTTTATTTCCACTATCTATTCTTTATTCTGATCATTTTTATGTCATCTAGGGAACAAAGTAATTTTCCTTCAAGATCAACATCCACATCATCATTTTCTCCAATTTCTAGGATGTTGTTATTATCTTCATCTTCATTGGACTCTATTTCTTGGGCCATGAAAAGAAAATTATCTTCAACTTATTCATCACTTTCAGAAGATGAGTAGTAGTCATCTTTGGAATAAAGGTTCTTCTTTTGCTTGTGCAGGTATTTGTTCCTTTGACTATTACCCTTATTTCATTAGGGTTAAATTTATCTCGATCTGTGTTAACCCTATTCTTATTATGAGGACATTTGGAAGAAAAGTGTCCAACTCCACCATAATTAAAACATTTGAAAGGAAGCATACCTTTATATTTTTTGGTTCCTGTCTAGAGCCTTCTTACAAAGTTGGCTTCTTCTATATCAGAATAATCATTTGAGTTTTAACTTGATTTTTCTTTTCTTATGTTAGTATTATTTGAGGATTTGAATGCCAATTCCTTTTTAGGTACTTCTTCTTGTCCTATTCACATCTCATAGGTTGTAATAATTACATGAAATTCATCCATTGTTAATTTTTCCAAATATTTTTTATATTCAAGAGATGTTATCTTAGGATTGAATCTCATAGGAAGTGACCAAATTACTTTTTGTACAAATGTTTTTTCATCAATTGTTTCACCTAATCCTTTGATGATGTTTACAATTCCATCCACATGAAGAAGATATGTTGCAATGTTTTCTTCTTCATTCATATTCAAAATTTCAAATTGACTCATATGAGTTTTTAGTTTTTCTTACTTGACTTTATCAACTCCTTCATAAGTGTTCTTCACTTTATCCCATGTCTCCTTTTCAGATTTGTAGTGCATAACTTTGGTGAATTACGATTTTGATAATCCTTCCAGAATTGCATTCATGGATTTTTAGTTATTGTCACTAAGAGTTTTTGCACCTATATCAAAAAGTGAATTTGTTGGAGTTTCATAAGCATTCTTAATTGATTCCTAGACATCATATCCTAGTGACTGCAAATATACTCTCATTTTGTTGCTCTAGAAAGAATAATATGGTCCACCAAAGCATGGATATTTTCTTAAGGATAGTTTATCATGTTTATCCATGTGATATGGTGGTATTTTCCTTCCAGTGGTTAGGATTTTACTGAATGAACCTTCTATGAAACCAATTATTGAAATGTTTGATAGTACTTGGGGGGAGTTGAATCAATATTGTATACTTTTAATACCTTTTATTCTGATCTAATTTTAAAAAATAGTTAGTATTTAAACATGTAGTAAGTTATACTAGAAATGTATTCATCATAATCAAAGACAATTTTCAACACATATACACATATAGAAGTGGAAACCCAAATTGTGAATACCTTACAAATATTTATAAATTAATATCAGTTCATGTAAGAATAATTGTTAATGGGAACACCAATCCTCTGTAGGCACCAACTTACAGACATGCAACAACCTACAAATGTATGAGAACAACAATCCATTGTAGGCACCAACCTACAAAAAAGCATGAACCTACAAATGAATGGGGACACCAATCATCTGTAGGAACCAACCTAAAAATATATGAGGAAACCAATTATGTATAGGCACCAACCTACAAATAGATGAAAACACCAATCCTTCGTAGGAACCAAAATACAAACAGGAACAAACCTGCAAATTCATATCCAACTCAATCTTTCCTTTCTCTACCCTACCATCCTTATTTTGTATTTGTTCATAAGAACCCGTTATACTGCATTCAATTTAACAATCTTTCAAGAAATTTCAGGATAAAGTTACTTTTGTATAGAGTTCTCATAGCTGCACTAGATCTTCTACAATTTACTCCTCTACATTGTTGTTGCTAAACAAACAATACTTCATTTCATATCACTACAAATTTCATATTCCTTTGTAGTCCCAAGAGCACCATATTTCTTCTGCAAACCTAAGAACATCTTCTCATACTTCCTTACATCACCATTATTATCTTCAAAAAATATTGTATCCTTGCAAACATTGTATTCCTACAATTATTATATCCTCAGAATGTTCATAAAATTGTCTTCACCATCACATAGTGCTCTTCCAATATCTCTACAAGCTTGAACATGTTATATCATAGCTCACATATGCTTCCCACACACCATTCTCATTGTCGTAAGTATATGTATATGGATTAATCGAGCATATGTGGAATCAATTTTCATTGAGTGTGGACCCAATTCATCCTTGGAGCCAACCAGAATGTCGATAATTCCATTCAAATGTTCACACAGAGCATAATCCCCTAGGTCTTATTATTCTTCATTACTTGAGTTAGCCTAGTGGGCATAGAACCAAGCGTTTGGGACCATTGTCTTTATTGTGGGGGGATAGACCCTTGAATCATATCGTGATGCAAGGGGGGACCATAATAAACAATACATCGACATACATCTTTCCATTCCATCACATGTCTAAATTGCAAAGGGGTTCCTTTATGTTAACCCGTGTGTCGGTTAGATGACTGCAATTTTATAAGGACTATTGATATCCTTTCTGGATGAACGGTTAGATTATGACTTCTCCTTAATTGAACTCAAACTTGAACCACCATCAATTTATGCGAATGATTTAATCCCCATCATCAATTCATATTTTTTCCTAGTGAAATACCCACCAATGACCTCATTGAACAAGAGTCATTAGATCTATGCTCAATGATCTAACCATCGTCGATTAATTCATTCCCTTTGTTCAATCAATTAATCACTACCATTGATTTTAAAGGAGGTTTCTCTGTTTGTCTTTTCATGTCAATTTATTGATCTTCTTTTTTTATTTTAGTCATATACAATTGTACTTGGGAACCCGTAATGACACTTTAGAATCTAGATCAGACCTTAATACAATTTGTGTGCACCTTATAAATTTTATCAAAGGCCAATGTGTATTTATTCTCTTTGAGAGACATTATTAATGAGAAAAATATCTATGTACCATGAATTCTCAATATCCTTAAGAGTTAAATGTTTATTCTAAGCCTGAATAACACTTGATTCTTTTGCACACCTCTCACTACATTTTGATAAACATAGCCTTAATTTCTAACACTACCATGTTAGTATATATCATCACATTCTCATCCACAATCACATGATGTGATCATACCATTTTTGTCATCCTGAAACAAACAATGTGTCATTAATGACATTGTCAAATAATCAGATGAAAAAACCCCTCCTATAGGGTTGACATCAATGACACAAACTATCCAAAACCTCTCTTTTTCTATCCCATCTTAGCACTAAGTCACCAGGGATAAAGTTTCCCTGTTTTTCTCTTCAGTCAAAAATGGATTTCATCTTATCTTGATATCTATTGGCACAGGGGCAGACCCAGGGTTCAACGCTACAACAGCACACCAACAAAACCCTAACTACCGGCCCTTTTGAAAACACCTGCGAAGTAGATGAAGTCTCACCAGAGGTAGAGGTAAGGGTGGTTGTAAGACTCAAGTTTCTGCAACCTTAGCTGGGACATAGATTTTTTATTGTAATACTTAACACAACACTTAGCACTGATAGTTCATCAATATTTAACCACTATCTACTCTGCAGATAAAATAGAGTATCGTATCATTCATTCAGATCTGGTGTATCTAAGCACTTACCATAGAGAAGTAGGTTATATCTAACAAATTCAAGCACTAGCACATTCATATAAGTCAGATCTAACATCCATATACATCATTAGCACAAAGCATAAATAGATCTATCTATCTATATCAAAGCACTTAGCAAGTAAATACATAAACACATCAACACATTGCACAAAGCAGAGAAACACAACATATACGTGGTTCACCCCCACCCTAGGGCTACGCCCACCAACTCTTCTTTTTTATTATATTCGGTCAAGCTTCTTACAGGCACATAGCATCAAAATCCTACTCTGCAGAAGACATGAGATCTGCGTGCACTCCGCCAGATCCTCTTTCTTCGAGCTAGGGTAAAGAACCAAGACTTCATACAATTACTTGCACATATCTTTGCAAGTCTCACATAGTATGCATGGATCACTTACAATCCTTCAATCACATATATCTAGAACTTAGCCATTTGTAACTTCCCCTTTCTTACAGTGCCTAAACATCTATTTATACTTTACAAAATAGGCCTAAACATGGGTAAACCCATGAGCCAACATCCCCATACCCGTTACATAATCCCAAATCCAAAAAAGGGGCCAAGATCCAACGATCTCTACTTTCTCTTGCGCTCCTCCTTCAACAGGCTTTCGAAGTCCCAAAATAGGTCAAAGTTTAGCAAGGATCTCCCAAAACTTGGTCAAGGGCCAACAGGCCCCCAACACTCACCTGTGACTCATCCCGAGTCACTCTGATATAGGTAGTTATTCTTTGAAATCCTTGAGCATGGATTGAGTTTCTTCGACTTGTTTTTGTGCCTTGGCTTCCCATTCAATGAACTCTTGTATGACTGTTTCATTGACAGGTCCCTCCAGGCATTGTTCAGCTGCAGTGACAACCTACTCGAGTTCTTCTCCTTAGCCTTTTACCTTTGTGAACAATTGGTAATCCTTATCTTGTACAGGTTGGAGCCTCTGAGTTACTTCCATAACTTTGCTATGGATAGTGTGAACCTGCTACTGGGTAGTGCATTGCTATTAGGAGCACTTCATTCTTTCCATAGATGATAGGGGATTTAGTTGCACTTGTATCATTTTGGCTTGATACTTCACCTCTTGGAGCTGTGACTCCAATGACTTCAGTTCTGGACTCTTAGTGAGTTACTCATAGGTCTGGGCACTGCGATCAACAAGTTTATTACATTCCATAGAAAGGGATTTTATTCTCTCAACTGGGCTTCGAGCAGTTGCTTCTCTTTAATCCCTTACATCCTGTGGAGTCTCAACCTCTGCTTGGAGCTCTAAGTCTATTATGCATTGTTGTAGTTGTTGGATAGCTTCTACGAGATTCTCTACTTGTTGCATGACTTGGTCCTCTTCCTTTATTTCTACGACTTTCATAGAGAGAAGTGCTTTTTTGACCACTTATTTCACTTCGAGTTGCTCCATGAGTAACCGTTCTTTTCCTTGCTGTATCAGTGATTTTTCTTCATCGAAATTTTCTTGGAGAGAAATCTTTTCCTATTATGTAACTTGACACTTCTCTACAAGTACTCCTTGCACTTGCTTCAAAGCCTGGGTGGCTTGTTCTGTTTCTTCTTGTGCTCATCGAAGGTGAGGTTTGACTATATCAGCTAGTCGGTGGAGTTGGGCTAGCTCATCTCCCAACTCTGGTTTTCCCGATGGCAGGGGTGCAGTGGAGATTACATGGCTGGACTGAAGGGCATTTTGTACCCCTCAAAGTTCTATTTGAATTCTATCATACATTTCCTCCTGCTTTGCTCCTTGTTTCTATACTATTTCTAGTGAAGCGTCATTCAGGGCTACTATGATGAAGTCAAAATCATCGGAGGTGAGTACAATCTACATCTTGGTCATGTTGAGTTTCGATTTCTTCCGGGAAGAAGGTTTTAGGGGGGAAACCTTCCTCTTCTTCAAGGGGTCAACCTCGTCTCTGGGTGGTGTTACTTCACCTAGTTTCTATTCAGCTTCTATTTCATCATCACCCCCTCGGTTAGGTGACACTGAAGGAGTCTTTCCTGAGGTGCTGCTTAAGTTTTGGACCTCCTCAGTCTTCTTCTGCCTGTTGGTTCTAGGTGGATTCTGTTTTTTATGAGTGTCCTCTAGGATGTCAAGATCATATATCTCTACGGGGTTGGCGGGGATAAAGAGGTCAAAAGACCATTCCTTTGTGATTTCTTCAAGGTCTTCTTCTGTAAGCTTATAATATGACTAGAGTTTCTCTTGATGTTAATCTTCTTGCATTGTAATGTAGATGAAGTGTCAATCTGCGTTGAACTTCTTCAGGGGTCGGAACCTTTGTAAGGTGTTTGGAGTCATGCGAGGCTCAAATTCTATGGGTCGCTTTAGCTAGAGGTAGTATGTATGAAACACAACATTCGACTGCCACTGTTTGTTCATATCAATTGAATACCATAGGGTAGCGAAATTCACAGCAAGCGGTTCAAACAACTTTATATTCGGGAAGGTCACACCTTCCAAAATCTCCCAGGAAACAAATGCAATGAGGACCAGGAGCCAGCTAAAATGAAATTCATAACCTTGATCCTGTGCTTCTCGGCAATCTAGTTCCAACTGGTTAACTAGGTACTTCACCCAGTTCATCTGTAGGCCTTCTGCGTACTTACCTGCGAGGTCAAAGACAAAGTCGGTGACTTGCGTAGGCCGGTTCTTCATTACTAACTTTCCAGCTATCAGTTGACATACTAGGCGCACTACGCCACTCTAGATGGAAGCTACCTAGTAGCCTCTTTTTCCCTTCTCAATGTCGCCATATGTATTCTTGATCTTCTGTGCGAGTGTGCGATCTGTGGATTTTCCTGGATAAAAGTCCTGCAGGTCGGGTCCTTACATACTCAGTCTTGTGATCCTGTGAATCAGCATTGGGTCAATTGTAATGCGGAAGTCTAGCTATAAGCAGCTGGCATGGTAACACGACAGTAGCAACTTGACAAAGGTGTTGACTTCCTGGTGTCTTCTGAAGTGTGGGATCTTCATGACATTCAGTAGGGTGGACTGCACGAGGTTCATCATCCACAACTGGGGGATTATCTTTGAATTCTTCCCTTTAGTTCTAGTTAGGTACTTGTATGGGGCGAGCATACCATAGATCTTGCGATCTCCAAGGTTGAAGTCATTGAAATTTATTGCTACGATCTTGTTCTGGTCTGCTTGAACTACGTGTATCCCCTTTCGGAGGTACGCAGTAACTATGGTGTATTCAAAATCTCTTGGTACACTATCACGATTCACTGCACCAACCATAGGTGGGATGTAATCAAGCAGTATGGTTGGAATCAATTTTTCATTTGCGAGGTTGTCTTTATGCTTGGTTCTCTTTTCTGTTGATGGTTGGGATGGTCCAGCTTTGCAAGAAGTAGACGGAGAGGCTTGCACCATTCTCGTCAATGAAGCTTGTATACCTGCAGACATCGACATGACTCTTTCAGTTATGAGGTTGATCAAAACTTCTTCGACAACTCTCTCTACAACGCTGAACTCGTCTGACATACATGCTTGGGGTTGGAAATATCGGGTTCGAGGAGTAAATTAGACACTACAATAGGATAGAGGGAAATAGTGAAATTATCACTGTGTAAAATCAACGAGTCTATGAGCTCATATTCATGGTTAGCAAAAGTGTTCTTGGTGCATGGCGCAACAGAATAAATAGATAACTTAGCAATAGATTTCTTGCAATGGTAGATAATCCCTCATTAACTCTGTTCTGTCTGTTACGGCATGGTCCAGTAGTCTGGTGATGAACCATAAATGCCTTTCTACCCATTCAGGGGGTCAGTCGAATGGTTATATTGTTCCCAACAGTTATATTGCTTCACCCTGGTGAAGCTCCATATGACGTTGTTCTGCTATCCCGACGAAGCTCCAATTTTGAAAATTTTCCTTCTGTGAAGTTCCTTCTTGAACCTTCTGTAACTTGTCGATCTTAGCTCTCTTATTACTTAGCTTTCTATATTTCTTTCCAGTGATCTTGATCTTGGTATTCCTTTCTCCATTCTGATTCTTATCTTCTTTTGGAATAGTTAAGTCACGCTGTTGAGATTCTTTCTTAAGATTTGAGGGTGATACTTCTTCTTTATATGGAATCTAGTGTTCTTCGTCTAGTGTTCTTGCAACTTCAACATCCAGGTCTCTGGTGTTAAATAGCTTTGATATGTTCTTTTGTTCTTCAATTAAGTGTGTGATATTTTTAGTCATGAAATATTTTAACTCTTGCTTCTTCTGCTCTAAAACTTCTTCTTCTTCCTTCCTTCTAGCCTGATCTCTTTCAACCCAAGGTTTTCCTAGTAACATGGTAAATGGGGCGTTGTTCTCAATAAATTTAACAATCTCAAAATCTTCCTCTATCAAAGTTCCATTGGCATTCATAGATATCTGGGTGAGCTTTCCACATAGGTTTATTAGCTTTCCTCTAAATAGACCTATTACTCCCAATGAAGGAGTCATAGCAGGCTTCCCTAAAAGTTCTCAAGTTCTTTTTGTCATGATATTCACCTGTGTTTCCTTATCTAGAACATAGTCAATGTCGAAGTCTCCTATTATTTCTTCAAGGCATTCTTTTTCTTTGAATATCTTTGATAAGCTGACATGTTGGTGGTCATTCAGGGTTTCTTTTATATGTAGCAATACTTTCTCTGTGTCTTTCTTGGGTTCTTCCATTTCTGGATCTGCCTTAGGGTTTTCTCGTTTCATGTTCATTCCTTTAAGCTTAGTAATCATTCTAGGGTGATCCAATACTTCATGGTCCATAGATTTGCAACAAAGACAACTAATTCTTCTCCTAAGGCATTCCTTAGCAAGATGTCCTGGTTTTCTACAACTGTAACATAGGGTTAATCCTCTCTTTCTTTTAAATGATTCTAAGATCTTTTTGTACTGCATGCTAGGGTCATAGTAGCTAACCTAAAAACATTTATTTCTAGGATCCTGCATCCACTAGTTAGTCCAAACATTCTTTCTATGCATATGTATAACATATTTTTCACTATTCTTATCAGATCTACGCATATCAAACCTTCTTTCATCTATTAGTGCCCTAGTTTTCAAGCAAGGAAAGAATTTATCAAACAAACCTAGATCCATACTTTTGAAAAAATAATTTCCACTTATCTTACTTCTACAGAGCACAGAGCTTGTAGATATTACCTCTTTTCTTCAGATCTGACCTCTTTTCTTGGCACATAGCTTCACATGTCAAGTAGAATGTTGCACGCTAGGGAAACATATCTACGCATAGAGATTTCATAGTTTCAGGTTGGATCTTTGCACAAATATTCTTCTTCCTCAGTTCCCAACAATCACAGTTTCAGGTCCCGACAACGGAACCATTTGTTGGCACATGGGCAGACCCAGGGTTCAATGCTACAACATCGCACCAACAAAACCTTGACTACTAGCCCTTTCAAGAACACCTACGAAGCATATGAAGTCTCACCCGAGGTAGAGGCAAGGGTGTTTGTAGGACTCAGGTCTCTACAACCTTAGCTGGGACACAAATATGTGATTTTAATACTTAACAGAGCACTTATCACTGACAGTTCATCAATATTTAACCACTATCTTCTCCGGAGATAAAACAAAGCATTGCATCATTCATTCAGATCTGGTGTATCCAAGCACTTATCATAGAGAAGTAGGTTAGATCTAATAGATTCAGGCACTATCACATTCATATAATCCATATCTAACATCCATATACATCATTAGCACAAATCATAAATAGATCTATCTATCTATATCAAAGCACTTAGCAAGTAAAGACATAAACAGATTAACACATTCCACAAAGCTGAGCAACACAGCATATACATGGTTCAACCCCACCCTGGGGATACGTCCACCAACTCTTCTTCTTTATTATCTTCGGTCAAGCTTCCTACAGGCACATAGCATCAAAATCCTACTCCACAGAAGACAGGAAATATGCATGCACTCCACCAGATCCTCCTTCTTATAGCTAGGGTAAAGCACCAAGATTTCTTACAATTATTTACACATAGCTCTGGAAGTCTCACACAGTATGCACAGAGCACTTTCAATCCTTCAGTCACATAGATATAACACTTAGCCATTCGTAACTTCACCTTTCTTACATTGCCTAAACATCTATTTATACTTTACCAAATAGGCCTAAACATGGGTAAACCCATGGGTCGACATCCCCATACTTGTTACATAATCCAAAATCGAAAAAAGGACCCAAAATGGGGCAGAGATCCTATGATCTCTACTTCGTCTTGTGCTACTCCTTTGAAAGGCTGTCGAAGTCCCAAAATAGGTCAAACTTGACCAAGGATCTCCCAAAACTTGGTCAAGAGCCAACAATATTCCTAAAAAATTTCTACAACTTTCTCCATGGTTTGTTGCACTTTTATTAGTTGATTCATTCTTATTATTATTTCATTAGGTTCATCTCCATTGTCCTTAAACAATTTTATCATAGGAAAATCTAGATTAATAGGAAGAACAACATCATTGCCATAAATTAATTGGAAAGGAGAAATACTTGTAGACCATTTAATGCTAGTTTTGTTAGCCCAAAGTGTAAATTTTAAATGAGAGTGCCAAGTATTTCTATTTTTATTTAACATTTTCTTAATAACTCTCATTAAACTTGTGTTTGATGATTCAGTCAATCCATTACCTGAGGATAATAGGCGATTAAATTTCCAAGAATGTTATTGTATTTTTGACAGAAATCTATCATTGCAAGAGACTTACATGACTGAGCATTATAAGTTATGATTTTCCTAGGACATCCAAACCTAGCAAAAATATTTTCTTCAAGGAATTTAATCACAACTACATTAGTGGAAAATTTGGTTGGAATTGCTTCAACCCATTTAGAAAAGTAATATGTTGCAGTTAAGATCCACTTGTGTTGTGCACTAGAAGCAGTATGAATCTCACCTATGAAGTCTAAGACCCATTGTTGGAAAGGATATTCAAATTTTATTGCCATCAATGGAAAGGAAGGAAGGTTTTGCTTACCTGCAAAAATATCACATTCTTTACAGAATGTTACCTTTGTGTTTACTACGGAAAATATCTTTGGCCAATAATAGCCAACTCTCAATATTTTATATGTTGTAGCCCATGAAGCATGGTGTCCTCCACATATTCCTTTGTGAAATTAATCTGTGATTCCTTCAATCTCTTCCTCTACAATACAATTTAGAAATATTCCCAAAGAGTCTTTCCAATAAATATTTTCATCTATTATGCAATTTTTGATTGATTGAAGTTTGAGTGATCTAGCTTCAGACTAAAATCAGGTGGGAATTCAAACTTTTGAAGGTAAAATACAATGTATTTGTACCAAGGGGATGAAGAAACTTATCATGTACCTTTATTATGGGCTGTTCCAAATCTACTTCCTCAAATTCTTCTAAGGGATGTTCTACTATTTTTGAAATTTGATTTATCCCAAGTACTCTGCAATTTGATTCAGCCAAAATATTTGCTAAGCATTGACCTTTAATAAACTTTTTTGGATTTATTTCAAGATCCTACTCCTGAATTTTGGATATCCATTTTCCTCTTTTCCCATCTGTATCAGGATGATTAAATACTTCTTTCAATGTGCCGCTAGGAACATATGCAATTATGTTAGAATGAAGAACATAAAATATAAAATACTTAAGATCTTTAACCAATGCATAAGCTTGTTTTTCAATAATATTATATTTGAGTTATGAGTCTCTCAAACTTTTGTTGAAAAATCCAATTGGTTTTTGTTGTTTTTCTTCATTCCTTTGTAAAAGAACTACAACAATGGTATTATCATAGGAAAAAAATATATAAGAAATTCCTTGGAAGAATTTGGACTTATTAGCACTGATGCTTCTCCCTAGGATTTTTTAATTTGATCAAATGAATTTCTAGCCTCTGAAGACCACTTAACCTCACTTTATTAACCTCACTTTATTTTTTAAGCATATTAGTTAAATATTTTACCACTTCAGCAAAATTAGGAATGATTCTTCTCAAAAAGTTGATTTTCCCAAGAAAACACTGAATTTCCTTTTTATTTCTTGGTAGGATAATAATGCTAATTGCCTCAACATGATGAGGATTCATATTGATTCCTTCCTTTGAGTCAATGTTTCGAAGTAATTTTCCCTCCTGCATAGAAAAATGAGATTTCTTAGGATTCAATGACAAACCATATCTTTTACATTTAGCCAAATTTTTCCTAAGATGTTTTAAATGATCATCATCTGATTTAGAGAAAATAGTTGATCATACAAATAAATCACAATGAAAAATTCCTTTTCCCCAACAAATTCTCTATCCATCGTTCTCTGAAATGTTTCTCCCACATTCATCAGACCAAAGGGAATTTTTTCATACATAAAGGTCCCCATGGTGTGGTAAATGCAGTCAGCTCACTGTCTTTCTCATGCACAATAATCTGGTTCTAGCCTGGAAATCCATCAATCATAGAGATTCTATTATCTCTTACTACTTTTTGAAATACATGATCCATTTTTGGAAGATGATAGTTCTATTTTTATGAGTATTTATTGAAATTACTGAAATCAATAAAAAATATTATTTCTCCATTATTTTTTATAACAAGTACCAAATTTGTAACCCATGAAGAATATCTAAGAGGAAATATAATTTTTGCATCTAATAACTTTTTAAATTCCTTTTCAATAACTGGGAAGAGAATAGGATTTCCCTGTCTTAATTTCTACCTGAATGGTTTATATCCTACCTTCAATGGAATTGTATGTTGAGTGATGATGGTATCATTAGTCTTCAAATAATCATATTACCATGCAAATACTTCAATAAATACTTTAAACAAATCAACACACTTGATTTTCTGATCAACAGGAAAAAGTTTTGAAAGCTTGATATTTCTTGGTTCTTGTTCAGTTCCAATGTTGAAATCTTCTACTTCTTCTATTTGAGTATGAACAATAGGTTTAACAACAACATAATATTTATCAAATAGCTTCTCCATAGGAACTATTCCCTTTGGAATTTGGTTGTTTCTTAATACCATAATTTATGATTAGAAATCATATCTTGTAAATTAGGATCATAATGACTATCATAATTTAGGTGTTCACTATCTTTGTCATCTTCTTGATCAATATGGGTTGCAGAAAATTTATCAACCATTTCCAAAAATTTCGTAATTTGTTGATCACCTTTGAATACTTGTCAGTGTCTGACATTGTCAGGGGTTGAAGGTCTATATTTCATCTCCACTTCAAATTTGAGATTTGGAACCTCAAGCGGCCTGAATGTACTTGTTTCTACTACTAAGGAATCAACTTGTTGATTTTCATGTCTAGGAATTGCATGGATATTGAATGTTAAGAAAACAATTTCAATTAAGTCCCAAGATTTTTTTTTGTAAGATCTCATTCTAGGATGTTTTTATTGACAAACCTTATATATTTGTTTTAAAAAAAATTATGCATCACCATAGACAATGATATTCAAAATTTTCATCCTCTAATCATATTCTAAACCTAACACTAGATCCTCGTATTCACATACATTGTTTGTGTAATCTGTTGAAATTGCAGTCTAAAATAAAATGGAGAGAGTTTTCCAGAAGGTGAAATTAGAAGTATAACTACCCCATCACCTTCCCAGGAGGAAGCTCCATCAAAGTATATTTTCCACATTCCCTTTCTAGGATCATTATTTTCTTTTTTTTTTGTAAGTACGTATTCTATAAGTTACATTTCATGAAAATCTATTACAGAATGACTATTGTTCATTGGAGCGAAAATGTTTTAGCCTTAATTTCCACCCTATAGGCCATAGAAGAATCCATCAAAGGATAACGAAAAAAATATATATTTTTCCTAAGGACTGAACCCTTTTTGAGCCATTATTGGAATCCTCACAGGACACCTATTAGACAACAAGAGAGGCCCTCGTTGGACACTAGTGGCTCAACCAACGAGGCATTGTTAAACTTCTATAATTAGGGAGTTACGAGGTGATAAGTGAGGGATGAGTTGGATATTTGTTTCAAAGGCCTAGGAAATCACATAATTTGAGTATCTAGAGGTCTCTAGAGGTCTCTAGAGGATATAGAAGACTCTCCCAAGCCGCCTCCAATATATATATATATATATATATATATATATATATATATATATATATATATATATATATATATATATATGTAATAAAGGAAAACCTTGGGCAAGAGGAGGAAGAATTGAATAACATTGTTATGCTTTCCAACTATAGAGGTATCCATATTTAGCCAAAAGTTAGTGAATCCTATCCTGACCAAGGAGATACATGGAGACGTGAGGATAAAGAAGGATAAAGGAGCTTGCAACAACATTTGAGGTATGCATGTTTTGATGTAATGTTCTTATTATTAATAATAGATCAATGGTTTTCCATTCATATCATTTGTGTTCATTTACTGAATGATAGATCTTATTCATTCCTTTATATATCTGATTATAATTAGATTGGATATAGGATTATAATCCTTACAAGAGAAGAAGAGAATGTTTTTCTTGTCTTTTGTATACAAGCAGTAGGTTGTGGAGCTTGGAACTGGAGTTTCATGACTGCAACAACCAGGAAATATGAAGGAACACCTCAAGAAAGGTATGAAAATATTCCCCACTCTTTATGATGATTATGAATCTATGTGTGTGAGTATAGATCTATAAAATCCATAAGAAGTATACCTCTTTTCTATCTAGGATATATAGGTTGATCCTAGGGATATCTTGTTGATCATTCAATGAGATCCCTATGAGAAATATTCCTATAACATATTGGATATGTTTTAGTTTTATGGGAATATTTCTCATAGGGATCTCACTGATTGATCAGCAAGATCTCCCTAGGATCATCCTAGATATCCTAGACAGAAAAGAGGAAGACTTCTTATGGATTTCCTATATCCAGAATCACAAGCATAGATTCATAATCATCCTAAAGAGTGGGGAATATTTCCCTACCTTTCTTGAGGTATTCCTTTGTATTTACTGGTTGTTGCAGTCTTGAAACTCCAACTCTAAGCTCCAAAACCTGCTTCCTGTATACGAAATACAAGACAAACCATCTCTTCTTCTCTACTAAGGATTAAAATCCTAGATACAATCTAATTCTAATCATATCTATAAAGGAATGCATCATATCTATCATTCATTAAATTAACACAAATGATATGAAGGGAAAACCATTGATCTATTATTAATCATAAGAACAATACATCTGTGGTAACCCTTGAGATCTTTCTAGCTAGGAAACTATGCCAATGCATCCATAAGATTGATTTATTTGTTTTTAAATAGATCTATCCTAAACCAGAGTGTTTTGTTTCTAATTTAGGCCCGCATATTTAGTTTTTAAATATTTAAAGATTTAGGATTGGAGGGAAAATCACTCTATGTTCGAGGCAATCAAGACTTTAGAAGATGAAAGAAGAATGTAGAGAAAACAAATTAAAATTAAAGTAATGTACCTTCTAATAAATATTACTTAACTTTAAGGAATAAGAAGTGATGTTTACGTATATTTAAACCATGATATAATTTGAACACAAAGAATACTTATTTTTAATTAAAAAAGGAATAATGAAATATAAGCATAGGTCTTATTTTATACTCATAGTATATTTGAAGAAATATAAAAATTTTAATGATACCTTTGCAGCATGATGATGGTATTTGTTGTACTAATTCACCACAATCATGGAAGTAGATACATCTAAGAAGAAATTAAGATCATGGAAATAACACAAGGGGAGAGAGATAACATAATCTGAAACATAAACGTTTGAGTCTTCAAAACATTGCAGAGATTTTTTATTAAAACTTAATCTTGAGCCAAAAATCTCCCTTTACATTGAGTTCTCATGAGAATTTATACAAGAGAGGTAGAAACCAAAAATGGTTATTTGATCCTTTTTCTTATAAAATTGAGATACAACAAAATCTTTGACTCCCTAGAAATAGGATAGTTGGAGGAGTCGATTCATAATTTTCTTCTTCTTTGATGAGTCACCCTGCCAACAATTGGAGGAGAATATTCCAAGTTGCATCTGTAGGGTAACTAAAATATTTCATCTTTTTGAATGCAATATCCAACTTAGTGTATCTTTCATATGTAGGGGCATGTGAGAATAGGTCTTTTTTCTGCCATAAAAGATAGAATTCATCTATGAGTACGTAAAAATGGTTTGGCCTCTTAGAGTATCGGTCATATTATGAAACTTATCATCTTTTTCTCTATTAATAAACAAGTGTTTTTGTTAGAAAAACAAGACCGCGGAGCAATAAAATAAAACAAATGCAAAAACAAAACACAGAAGACACACAATACAAGAGAGACACGGATTTACATGGTTCACCCAGTGTGGGCTACATCCACCAGAGAAATTGCCAGGTCCTTCCTTTATTATTATCCAGCAAATGAAGGGATACAACCTACAACAAAACCCGTTGTAACTTCCTCTTCTTTCTCTCACAGTCTCCTTTCTCAGAATACAATATTCACCATCAACCATAACTGCGATACATTTCCCTCATAAAAGAGGGTTTCCTTCTAGGGAAAAAAACCCTAACATAATCTCTACCGTTAGATCTGCAGCCTTATAATGAATGGTCCAGATTTACAATGAAATTACAATATTCTTTTACAAGGCAATTTTTTCTTCAGAGTCTTCGCCCCCGAACCCCCATCGAGGGACACTGCCCCTGAACCCCCGCTTTCCCCCAGACCCCCCAGCTAGGGGGATAGCCCCCCCGGACCCTACAGAGGGGGTACCCCCCCTCTGCACTCCCTCACGTGGAAGAGTGTACGTACTTATGGGGTGTAAATACTTCATGGGGTATAAACATAGATGAAAGCAAGGACCTCTGAATCAGGAAGATAATCAGGCTCCACAACCAACAATCTCCCACTTGGAGACTGATCTCAACAACTCCACCACTATTGTATATGCTGGACTCTGAACCTTCTTGGACCTGGCAAATTTCTCATTTTCATCTTCATTCTTGAAGACCAACTGAAACTGAGTAGGAACTCAGTTTCTCCCTGGTTACTCCCTTTGTTAACATGTCTGCAGGATTCTGGCTAGTGTGTATCTTTTCCAGCTTCAATTGTCCATCTTCCAAGGCATATCGTATGAAGTGGTACCTCAATTGTATATGCTTAGTCTTCGAATGGAAGGCTGAGTTCTTTGCAAGGTGAATGGCACTCTGATTATCATAGTACAACTGGCTGTTCTCTTGCTTCCTTCCCAATTCCTCCATAAACCTTTGNTAGTCTTCGAATGGAAGGCTGAGTTCTTTGCAAGGTGAATGGCACTCTGATTATCATAGTACAACTAGCTGTTCTCTTGCTTCCTTCCCAATTCCTCCATAAACCTTTGTAACCAAATCATCTCTTTACTAGCCTTTGTAGCAACATACTCTGCCTCTGTTGTTGAAAGTGCAACAACCTTTTGCAGTTTCAAGATCCAACTTACTGTTGTTCCACCTATAGTAAAAACATACCATGTGGTGCTCCTCCTGCTGTCTTTATCACCTGCCATATCTGAATCAACATATCCCTATAGAAAAGTGTCTGAACCTCCAAAACATAATGCATGATTAGTAGTACCTCTCAAATACCTGAGAATCC
>JASDQU010108115.1:110711-126220 GCA_032191745.1 Picea mariana
GGGGGACTGTAATCCACTATGGATAGTTGATCTGATGATTTGGGTGTGCAGTCTAATCTGTGAGAAATAAATGTTTTTTAGTACTAAAAACTATATAATAATGAAAATATAAAATCTTCTGCTGAAATTTAAACAAAATTTAAACTTTATAAAACTAAAATGCAGTTTAAATTATATAATAAATGTCTAAAAAAAAACCTTTGTTTTATTTAAAAGAAAATAAACTATTCTAAAATAAAAATCCTATGATAAAGAGAATTTATTCAAAACTAATTTTTATTATTTTTTATATTTTATATTTTTGTTTTATTTTTACAATTTTTTTTTTTTACAACCCTGACAAATAAATCATGGAAAATTCCAAATTAATTAAATTTGGACTATGTTACAACATATGGCTCCATCTAGGGATTGTGTTTCCCTGCGATACACTAAAAAACATGTAGTTCAAGTTCCTTTTATTGGGTTATGGGGTAATTATTCTACAGGAAACTAATGAGATAGTCCTATTGAATTTTAGTTTCTCTGTGAAATCACAAAACTCTTCTTCTCACTTATAATAATAATCTATGATTGAAGAAACTGAATGACTACCAATTTCTTAATTCAACATGTTTATATAGAATATGACAAAAAAAGATAAAAAGGATTTCACTCATTCAACTTTACTCTAGAGTTGTTTATGGTAATATAAATATAAATGTTGGCTAAGGATTCAAATTTGTAATTAGTGTTTTCTTCTTCAAGGATTTTTAATATTTCAAAGAGTATCTAGGTCAAAACATATTTTTTTGAGAAAAAATAAATAAATTGAGTATAATAGTGAAGATACTCATTGACATTCCTCCTCATTCTCATGGTGTTTCTACACTGCCAAAAAGTGTCCATATCCTATGGTTTAGTCACTTCGATATCACATGCGTTGCTTCAATTCGAGTGAGTTTCCATAACCCTGGTGAAGATACTTGCATTTCCCACTTGAATTTCCTTTCACTGTCTCTTTAATTTATTTGACAATTTTATAAGAGATGGGGAAAATCAATATTATTTTTTGACATTTAAAGGATGATGCTTGTTAATCAAGAATGAATCAAATATTCCTAATTTATAAAGAATACTTGTAGGTTTTTTCATTCCCTCAGATATAGCTCTATCCTTTCCAAAATATCTTAGTTAGTACTATATATTGAGTAAAACAACAAACTAAAATTTTGACTTTAAAGAATTTACTTGGAAAGAGATTACCTAAAACATACCTTTTCAACTTTAGTGAGTGTATTAAAATATTCTCCTTTATAATTTTTAGTTAACATGTTAAAATCTTAATTAGTGGTTTAAGACAATTTGTTTTATCAAGATTTTTTTAAGAAATTTGAGAAGGGAAGAGATTGTTTTCTCTAAGGAGAATAAAATAACAAAGTCTTTCTAATAAAAAAGAGAAACAATATTTTTTTTTTCTTTTCTTTTCTTTTATTTTTTTATTTGTTTTGATAAATCCAAATTTATTTATATCCTAAATTTTCTGAAAACAAAGAAATGACTTAAAGAAAAATCAAAGGAAACCGACTATATACAATGAGTGCCAGAATGTAAATTTAAAATTTTATAAAGTGTTTCAGGAATCACCCATTGACAGGGAACTCTAGTAGATTTCCTTCCAAATTATGAAGACAAAACAAATTATTTCCCTCCACCGCAACAATCTTATAGGACCCCATCCATAAATAATCAAACTTTCCATGTTTTCCAAGATCTTCTCTCCTGCTATCCCTGTTTAGTACTAGGTCACCAAGAGAAAATTCCTATGTTTTTCTCTTCTGTCAAATATAGATTTCATCTTGTCTTGATATTCTTGAAATTTTTGGTCAACTTTCTCTCTGGTATGTTGTATTTCAATTAGTTGGTTCATTCTTCTAGTAAGGTCATTAGGTCCTTCCTCAATATCTTGTATCAATTTCATCATAAATAAAGCAAGTTTAATAGGGAAAACAACATCAATGCCATAAATCAATTGAAAATGAGACATACTTGTAGATCTTTTAGTGCTAATTTTGTTGTCCGAGAGTGCAAATTTTAAATGAGAGTGCCAATATTTCTTATTTTCAGTTAATGTTTTCTTGATAACTCTCATTAGAATCTTATTTGATGATTCAACTAGTCCATTACCTTGAGGATAATAGGAATTTTAATTACCAAGAATGATATTGTATTTTTGACAGAAATATATCATAGCTAGGGACTTGAATGCTTGAGCGTTATCATTTATGATTTTCCTAAGGAATCTAAACCTAGCTAAAATATTTTCTTCAAGGAATTTGATTACAACTACATCAGTAGCAAATCTGGCAGGAATTGCTTCTACCCATTTTGAAAAGTAATCAATTGCAGTCAAAATACATTTGTGTTGAGCAATAGGTGTAGGAAAAATTTCACCTATAAAATCTAAAACCCATTGTTGGAAAGGAGCTTCAACTTTTATGAGAACTAATGGTAATGATGAAAGTTTTTGTTTACTTGCAAAAATTTGAAATTCCCTGCAATATCTAACCTTTGCATTTACCTCTAAAAAATGTTTTAGCCGGTAATAGATAGGTCTCAGTATTTTATATGAAGTCTATCTCCAAGCATGGTGTCCTCCACAGATGCCTTTGTGAAATTAATCTATGATACCTACAGTCTCATCTTCAACAATATAATTAAGAAAAATTCCCAAAGGGTCTTTCCAATAAATATTTTAATTTATTATACAATACTTAATTGCTTGGAGATTAAGAGATCTAGCCTTTTCTTGACTCAAATCATATGGACATTCAATATTTTGCAAATAAAATACAATGTTTTTGTACCAGGGAGAAGAAAAAAAGTTATCATGAATTTTTACCAAGGGATGCAACAAATATGTCTCCTCATTTTCAGTTGAAGCTTGTTCTATTATGTATGTAATCTTATTTACTCCAAGGAATTTTCAATTTGATTCAACTAGCATTTTTTACAAACCTTTTCCTTTGATAAATTTTGTTGGTTTTATTTCCATATCATATTCTCGGATCTTTTCTATCCATTTCCCTCTTTTTCCATCTGTGTCAGGATGATTTAGGATCTCTTTCATTGTTTTGCTAGGAACATATGCAATTATTATGGAATGAAGACCATAGACTCTAAAGGATTTTAGATCTTTCACCAATGCATAATATTGTTTTCCCATAATATTATATTTTAATTCTAAATATCTCAAAAGTTTGCTGAAAAATGCAATTGGTTTCTCGTGTTTTTCTTCATTCCTTTGTCAGAGGAAAACAACAATAATGTTATCATATGCAAAGGAAAATATAAGGAATTCCTTAGAATAATCTCAGCTGGACAAGGATAGTACTTCTCCCAAAGATTTATTGATTTGATCAAATGAGTATCTAGCTTCTGGGACCACTTAACCTCATTATCATTTTTAAGCATATCAGTTAAAACTTTGACTACCTCAACAAAATTAGGTATGAATCTTCTAAAAAAGTTAATTTTTCCAAGGAAGGATTGTATCTCCTTCTTATTCCTTGGTAAATTGATAACTTGAATTGCTTCAACACGTTGAGGATCAATATTGACTCCATCCTTTGATACAATATGGCCAAGTAACTTTCCTTCCTACATAGAAAAATTATATTTTTTAGGATTTATTGATAAACCATGTTTTTTTACATTTAATGAAAGTTTGCTTAAGAATTTTTAAATGATCTTCATCTCATTTAGAAAAAATAGTAAGATAATCTAAATATATCACAACAAACTTATCCTTTTCTCCCACAAATGATATGTCCATTGCTCGTTGAAAAGGTGCTCCTGCATTCATTATCTTGAGGGGAATTTTGTCATACATGAACATTCCCCATGGTGTGGTAAACACAATCATATCTCTATATTTTTCATGCACAACAATTTGGTTATAACCTGAAAACCCATCAATTATTGAAATTTGATTAGAACCAACTACCTTTTGAAAAACATGTTCCATTTTAGGAAAAGGGTAATCATATTTCAATGAAGACTTGTTGAGGTTTCTAAAATCAACACAAAGTCTAATTTTACCATTTTTTTTCTAAGAGGTAGTAAATTTGTAACCCAAGAAGAATATCTCAAAGGAACTATAATTTTTTCATCCAATATCTTTTTAAGCTCCTTTTCAATGACTAGGAATAGGATAGGATTTACCTATCTTAATTTCTATCTGAATGGTTTAGATCCTTATTTCAATGGAATTTTGTGTTGAATAATGCTCATTTCATAGGTATTCATATCTTAATGAAACCAAGAAAGTACTTCAATAAATTCTTTGAATAAATCAATATACTTGACCTCCTAATCAACAAGAAGAAATTTAGAAAGTTTGATATGCCTTGGTTCTTGCTCAGTCCCAATATTGTGCTCTTCTACTTCTTCCTTTTGAAGATGAACAATTGGTTTTATAGCAATATCATCTTTGTCAAAAAACTTCTCCAGAGGCACCAATCCATCTGGAATATGATTTTTTCTTAGCATCATCATTTTATTATTAGCAATCATATCTTGAAATTAGGGTTTGGGTGACTATTTTGATTAATTTGTTCATTATTTTTGTCATCTTCCTAATTAATATGAGTTGTTGAAAATTCATCAATCATTTCCAAAAAAAAAATAAGTTGTTGGTCATCTTCAAACACTTGCTAATGTTTCACATTGTCAGGTATTGAAGGTTTGTATTTCATTTCAATTTCATATTTAATATTCAACACTTCACGAGGTGTGAAAGTACTTGTTGCTACAACTAAAAAATCAACTTGTTTATTTTATTGTTTGGGAATTTCATGAATATTGAAAGTCAAAAATAAATTCACAATTAATTCTCAAGCATAATCTATATAGGTTCTTATCCTCGGAGGTTTAGCTTAATAAACTTTCCTTATTTGCTTAGCAATTAATTCTACATCCCCATAGATAATAAGATTTATAATTTTCATTTTCCTAGCAACTTCTAAACCTAACACTAAAGTTTCATATTCAAAAACATTATTAGTGGAATCAATTTCAAATTGTAATCTAAAAGAAAATGGAAATGTTTTCCAGAAGTTGAAATTAGAATAATACATGCTCCATCACCTTCCCAAGAGGAAGCTCCATCAAAGTACATTTTCCACATTCTTTCTTCAAGATTATTTTCATTCAAAGAAATATTTACAGTTTTTATACAAATTTCTAGTTCATCATTTATAGATAAGGTAAAACAACCCTAATATTGATCTTTCGAGTAGACAAGATAGTTATTAGGGTGTTTAGGATCACTGACAGTGTAAGAAAGTTTGGTTTCCCTATAAATTCTAATGGTCTCTCCACCAAAGAATGGGATTGTGGAATAAGTCATGTCCGTTTGCAACGATCCACCTAGTTTAGTTTCCCAAGATCTAGATAAAAGAATTCCATTGTTGATAGGCACAGTTTCCACAATTATATCCATCAAAACACTTTTTATAGGTATTTGGGTTAAGTGAACTACCAAATATTTAATCATCCCTAAAAAACTAAATTTTCTTGCATCAAAGGAATACAAGTCATGATATCGTCTTGTGATTTGTAGTCCTAACTTATCCATAACTATTTTTGGCATTAGATTGTGATAAGCTCCTGAATATAGCATGAAATTTTGTAAAAGATGTTCATGGACTGTTAAAGAGATATAAAATGGAGCTATTGATTTCCCTCTTTCCTCAATGTGAGGAACAAACATTACAATATGTCTTTCATCTTCCATGTTTAATGTATCTAGTTGGGTTTCTATAGCAAATAAGTCAACCATTTTCATCGCTTGTTTTCTGTAAACTAGATTTTTTGCAATTTCTAACAAAGGGATTGGGATCCTAATTTTATTAAGCTCGTGTTCTAGATTAAAAGAACTACTTATTTTTTATGTTTCTTTTGGTTACGTATCTTCTTTCTTTATAACATGTGGATCCAATTGTTGTTTAGGGGATGTTATTTCTTTCCCTTTTTTTTTATTTTCTGATTGACCTTGATTATTAATTTTGGTTGTATTTACATTGGTTCTTGTTCTAAGATCATATTTTCTATGTAATTAAGCTAGTAATGCATCTGAGAAGGATCTATATTGAGATGATGATAAATTAGAATGATTAGTATTACTATATTCATTGAAATATGAGTTAAAACTTAAATGGTTTTTATCTTCATCCTGAGTCACATACACTTCAGAAGGATCACCTTCCATCATATTAATTTCCTCATAAATATCCTCAATTTGATCTTCTTCAAAGTTATCAACCAAATTTTTATTTTTTATATGTTCTTTTATAGGTTGATCTTCATTTCTCCTTTCTCTCTACAAAACCTAGGGAGGATTAAAAGACATTCTAAAGTGATTTTTGTCTCTAATGTCATGCCTTCTCTCTGTTTCCATCCTAGCTGGTTTATTTGATAGATATTTGATAATTTTGGACATCTCTTCAATTTTATCCTTTTGATTGTTGTTAGTACCAAATGTACCAACTTGTTCTTTTTGTTTTCTTCTTTCTCTTTGTTATCGAATAAATCAGTAGGTGTGGACACTAACAGATCTCCCTAGATCCACTTGTATCTAGAACAAAATAGGACAGGACACGACTCTTTCCCTAAGTTGCAATCATTGAATCTACTACTAAAAAGGAATGAGTGACATACCTTTATATCACTTCCTTAAGTCTTTATTGTTCCCACTTCACTCTAGTGCTCTTGTGAAATCAGGTCCAAGACAACACAAACCAACCAAAGTGAAGATAGGAAAGTATATTCAATGTCAACCTATGCATATGATCAAGGAGTTATGCAATAAAATAAGAGTGATTTTACGGGAAAGGGACATGCCGCTATATTATATTAAATGAAAGTAGAAGATACATCAGGATTGCCTTGATTTCGCAAGCTTCCTTTCAGTGACCCTTGGTTCCAACACACGCACTTTCTCTGCACTTGCATGAAGAAGATCCAACACAACTTGATAGACCAAATAGAGTCTTCAAGCTTCTATCCAAACAGAGTTCTTCACACAATTCTTTCACCAATTCTTCATTCAATCTTGCTTAACCTTTTCCATGAGAAACCTTTCAATATATAGGAGAAGGAGAGATGGTTAAATGGATGAGGATGATCCCACTAAATCTAATAAGTCAATAGGATGCCAACCATGTGAATGCCAACTCATTTTCTAGAAGATTCCCTTCTAGAACCTTCGTGACCTCTTCTCTTTTCCAAGCTTTGAAACAGGTTTGCACCCTACCTATAGAGAAGACTGTGAATAGTTCACACCCTAAGTTTGGGTTTCCTGCAAGAATGAAGGATTTTTGCACCCTGTAATATAGGTAGCCTACGAACTCATCTTAAAAATGTGTTTTTTGGAAGAAGACAACAGTCACTTTTCTCAGGCAAAAATTCCTTGTGGGAGCCTGAATACATCACTTGTAGAGACATCACCAGAGTGACCAAAATCATGTGTAATAGAATGCCCCCCAAAGTATGAGGTCGAAACTTATGACAACCAAAATACTTTGTAAAATGTGTGTGTGTGTCAGAAACAAGGAGCACACCTAATCGAAAACCTGTAAACAACCAAGCATCTACAGAATATAATACCAGTTCAAAGGTAGGCATTCCCATGCTCAGATCACAAATGAATGGAATCATAAACATAGGTCGTGGCCACCAATCATACACTGTGGATCCATGCCGTCAAAATGCTACATAGCCACTAGGAATACACCGTGGATCTATGCGATAAGACTTGAATTAAGATGACATAGCCACATGACATACAAAGTGGATCTATGTGCTGATACAAATCATACATACTCCATCGCAGCCTGGATCAAAAAGATGAGACCCAGGGTCTTCAATATTGTCACCTAAAAGTACGAATCCAACCATGTGATTACATGTGCCGAAGTCGAACATGGTAGAAACCACTTGATTACCAGTCATTGATGAAAATTGTTAACAAGTGCGAGGGAGATCACCATTGATGTCAATGACTCCCAAGGTACCAAAGTACAATTCGAATGAATGCAAGTGCGTGAGATGAAGTCGATCACTCAGCGGAATCTCTCGATCAAGGATCAATGATGTGAAACCCCTTTCGAAAGAGAAGGGACCTACCATTAAGGCATGCAGTTTCCAAGGTACTAAATGATTTATAAGTCTCATTTCTGGACAATCAGTTGGAGTCAATGGAACAAGACTCATCACAGGAGGGCCTTGATGTATCCCCCATCATTGACATGAAATAAGTAACAGATTTTGAGGATGAAACAAAGTATGAATGTGTGTCAAAACGGACACATGGATGGAAGACATAGTAAGAATGGACAGCTGCATATGGCTGACTCAATAGAGAGCTCATGTGAACTTCTCTTGAACATATGAATGACACGACCAAGGACTTGGCAGCACTGAATCAAAGATGACCCAAGATATGACCTTGTAACAAGTCGAACGAGAGACAAATGGATTTCCCAAACCAGATTCAAATGACGAATAGGGGGTGTCATTTTCAAGAGAAATGCTTACTGCTATTAATATGAATACGAAAATACATCCCTTTCCCAAAATTTCCCCCACCATTTCTGGCGAGTACCTCTTTATTTTTACACAAGCTTGAGGAGGATAACATATGCTTGTCGATGTAAGCTCATCCTTGGGATGAGTCCCTCAGAGTATATTTAACGAACCCTAGGAAGGAGTGGTTCGGTCCCATTGTGGGTCTTTCGATGTTTGTTTAATGAGTCCAAGGATAGAAAACTCGGGGGTTTTTCATGTTTTGAGAGTCTGAAAAACACTTAAAGACAACTCTCCCAGTTTTTTTTTCGTAAAAGAGTTCGACGAGACCGAAAAAGTGATAAACTATTGCCCATCGAATGTTTTCTTCAAATACTCTAACGAGCATGAAAAGAACAAGATCGCTCGGCAATATTTTCATTTTTATGGAGTGTGAAAAGAGATTAAATGATACTCCTTTACATTCGTCGTTTTCGTGTTACCATGACGAGTACAAAAATATGAGAAAAGTATACTCAGTTACGTTCTCATATATTTTCGAGCGCGAGAACGAACGGAGATTGAGCTCAAGGTTTTTCCTAAAAACCCTAAAAAAGTAGTCGTACATGCAACAAAAAATAAAAAACACTTGTACCCCTTCGTTCGGACTTCGAAGTTGCTATATCTATGAAAAACCACACTCTCAAGGCTATTAGGGTATTAGGGTTTATAGAAAAAATAATATAAAAAATGAACAAAAATAGTAAAAAGTGAATAAATATGGGTAAAAAGGGATTTTTACCATTTCATTGTGATTTTACCAAAAACTTGTCCAACATACCTCATTTTCCCCCAAATTTCTTTGCTTGATTGCGGGAGGCACAAGCAATCATTCAGTGAACCGTTTCAGCCAATGAGGTAATCTCTTAATTCTCTAACTTTTCCATGGTTTATTTTTTGTTTTTATTGGCATTTTTTTGGGTTTTGAGTCCATTTTAGGGTCGGAACATGCGCTCAAGCATTCTCGCAGGTGGGCCATGTGGGAACTGCGAGAATCTAGGATTCTCGCTGGTGGCCTTCAGGGAACCTGCGAGAATCTCACACTTTGTAAAAGGATCACCTGCAGGGGTTGAAAAATGAATTTTGAAGTAAGGGTTTTCTCAATAAAAATTATGCAAGAGTTTAAAACAAGTTGTTGACTTCCCTCTCATGGCTCGTTTGCAGGTGTTTGACCATCACAATGTTGGAATGTAGAGAAAGGGAACATGAGGAGGATGATTCCATTTTCAGGAATGACCTGGGTACAGTCGCTGCCCTCTGGGGCTATGGGCTATTGAAAATTTTCAGGATTCCAAGCATGAGAGACCAACTCAGGTTGTTGGAATACTTGGTCCACATGTGGGATGTGTACCAATAGTTATTTCATGTGGGATTCCATACGATGACCCTAGATATTGAGGATATCTATTTTCTAACGGGGTTGTCATGACATGGATACCATGCTACTTTGACCAAAGGTAGAGGCGACGGACTCCCTATGAGTGAGTATTGTCGCCAGTATTGTGTTCCCAAGGCAGAGAGAAGCAAGGGTCAAGTTTCTATTTGGGGGCTCCAATATTTGACCCTATGGGCCATCTTGTTTACTATTGCACGCATGGCTAGGAGTGTAGCTTCACACATGGCTCTCTAGAGATATTTCCAATATTCCATAGAGTGCACAGAGCCTCAGGTATTCAATTGGTCGGATGCAGTTCTCTGCAGTATGAAGAGACAATTGACGAAGTGCAGAAAGGGTGACTTGAAGCAGTTTGGGTATAGATCACTTTTGGTGTCATTCTTCCTCAAGAGGGTCCCACTGCTGTGACTACAGATTGATTGGGGTTTACTGGCCCCATAGGATCCGAGGATGTTGAGGTGGTGCAACTTCATGGCTCGACACATAGAAGGGCCTATAATCAAGTATAATGATTCATTTTTTGACTGTTTAAGGCCCCAGATGTTGATGATCGATGACTACGCATATGCTGGTTTGGATTTTTGAGGGGATCTGGATTTGGCCCTGCCTGAGGAAGCTCAGTGGGGTGAATTAGGTACGAAGTACACATTTTGTTATTTTTAAATGTTTTTGCAAATTTTGTCATATGAAATGTTTTTATGTTTATCCAAAAAATAATCAAAAAATTTATTTTTGATGACACATATGTGGGGCCACATCGACCTCTAGGAACGTCTCCTATTCAACGACGAGGAGAAGTAACTCCAATGGCGAGATGGGATGTCGAAGACTACGAGGCAGTGGAAGAAGACTTGGAGGGGTTGACCACGGATGTCTCGGATATTACTATTGGGGAGATATCGAGACGTTACCAGTGTCATACTATGGGCATGTCCAAGTCTCTCAGTTGATTGCTCTGTAGGTTATCCCGAGAAGTTGTGTGTTATCATGAGCGTCATCTGTGACGCTACTTTGTAGAAGCTATGGGCTTCGTATTTTGAGATTTTGATCCTTGGACAAAAACATTTTGTAAAAACTTTTGATCATTATATACATATATACGGCTTTTACTGGTTTATTTTGTGTTGTGTTATACATGTGATGTGTGATTGGTTTATAAATGCCCCAAATGTTTGTCTAACACATAGTTAGCTAATGCATCAATCAATGTATTTAGACATCTAGGAATGTGTTGATATTCGATATAATCAAAATAATGTTCCAAGAGGCGAATTCATAAATATACCCATAATAAAGTAGGACTTTAGATAACATAGACATTACTTAACTGTAGTACTACTAGTTGCGAATCGAGTCGTATAACCAGGTGGCGAATATCAAGCGAAATAGCATCAATCAACAATTCGATGACAGTGTTATATTCTGCAATATTATTGGTTGCATGACCGAGGCACACACCTCGTAGACTAATAATTTCATTTGTAGGGGCGTAAATTTCCCATGCAGTAGAAGTGAGGTTCTGAGTACTACGGCTAGCGCCATTGGCGAAGCCAATGTGGGGTGGATAAGACTCTGACATCTAGAAACCAAGCACAATGCAAGATAAGCGGTCGAGGGCAGATACCAAATAACAAAAAAAGAATACTAAAGTAACAAAAAGTATGATACAATAAAATACAAGCACTCATGCACAGGTGATCTTAAGCATAGTACTTCTTTAAGTACAACCCATTTCTGGGTTCACTCAAAGGGATATCGTCATAGTCCACTAACTCGTAAGATCCTTTCTCCAAAACTTGTCTGACGATATAAGGACCTCGCCACATATCTTCAAATTTTCCAGCTCCTAGCATATCCTGATCTTGTTCGTAAAGGAGAACCAGATCACCTTCGGAGAAAACGCGTGGCTTGACATGTTTGTCATATTGGGATTTGATGCGTTTCTTCTGGGATTCTATAACTAGGGTGGCGTCGTGATAGGTTTTGTCTAATTGCATGATATACAATAGAGGTTCTTCTTCGACAGAAGTGTTTGGGAGAAGTTTGACGGCTAGTTTTAGGGAGGGCATCTCACATTCAATTGACAAGATGGCTTCTATACCATAGAATAACTAGAATGGTGTAAACCCGGTAGCAGACTTAACAGATGTCTAGTAAGCCCACAATGCTAAAAACAACATCATGTGCCAATTCATTTTGTGGATCCCTATCATTTGTCGAAGCATGGTAATGATGATTTTGTCTATTGCTTCAACTTGGTCGTTAGCTTGTGGGTAATAGGGTGTTGCGTTTTCATGGCAAAGACCCAACTTTTCAGTGAGTTCAGACATCATGAAGTTTCTAAAGTGGCTACCGTAGCCAATAATGATAGCTTGAGCAACACTAAACTGACCAATGATGTGATTGAATATAAATAATGTTGCAGTCCTTCCGGTATTGTCAAATGTTGGCATCGCCTTGGCCCATTTCGTAAAATAATCTATGGCTACAATAATGTAAACATGCCCCCCAGTCGAGTGAGGGTGACATGTCATGAAATCGATACCCCATTTTTCAAAAGGACCAGTAGAGACCACAAGGTGTAGAGGAGCAGGGTGTGATCATATTTTATTGTTGTAGGCTTGGCAAGCGTGGCATTTTTGGATGGAAATTATACAATCATTGAATAAAGAAGGACAAAAATACCCTGCTTATAAGATCTTCTAGGCAGTAGCATACCCAGACATGTGACCACCATAGGCTCTAGAATGGTAGTCATTTAGGGATTTCTTGGCTTCATCAAATGTGAGGTAGCGTCAAAAAATAGAGTCAATCCCACGACGATAAAGAGTATCACCGAGGATAATATACTGATGGGCTTGGTAGCGTATTTGATGGCATTCAGTGCTAGAAAAATTGGGTTGGAAAGTCTGTGTCTAGAGATATATGATGATATCTCCATACCAAAGGTCATTGGATCTAATCAGGAAAAGGGATTCATCAGGTAATGAATCTGCTGCTACATTTTCTGTCTCAGAGCAGGGAAGGTCGCATATCAACTGGGAAAACACCAAATATTTCTTGGACTTAGCACGTTCAAATTCTAAGTCAAAATCCTGGAGTATTATGATCCATTTGGAGTATTTTCCCCCTAGCAGTTAGCGTGTAAGAATGTGATGCATAGGGTTGCAGTTAGAAATTACCGTAGTCTTGCGAGAAAGGATATAGTGCCAAAAACGTTGAACATCTTGGAAGGCTACCAAGGAAAGTTTTTCAACATGTAAATACTTGGTTTTGGTATTTGTAACACTTTGACTCAAGTAATAGATGACATGTTCATCATGAGAATAATCCTCCTGGACGAGAACCATAGCGATGGTATAGTCTGAGGCTGTGAGGTAAAGAAAATAATACCGACTGTAATCCGGTGGGAAGAGTAGTGGGGTACGTGTCAACGATAGTTTCAAAGCTTCAAAATCTTTGTTGTCAGTGGTATCCCATACAAACTCAGAACCTTTCTTGAGCAGTCACGTAAATCCAATAGTTAGCTCAGCATAGTTCGGGATGAAATGATGGAGAAAGTTTGCCTTCCCTTACAAACTTTGTAACTAGCGAAGTGAGGAAGGAGGAGGGAGATTGAGAATCACCTCAACCTTCAAAGGATCTACCCTGATCCCTTGACATGAAGAAATAAAGCCCAGAAGTCATCCAGATTCTACGCAAAAAACACATTTGTGGGGATTCAAGCGTATGTGGTAAAATCGACATCGAAGAAAAATGGCATGGAGGTGTATTGGATGATCTAAATGGCGCATGGAATGAGTGGGTAAGTCATCGACATAGGCTGTACAATGTGATTTATATCATCAAAGGCGTAAGACATAGCACGTTGAAAAGTTGCAACGACATTCTTTAAACCAAATGGAAGTTTTCGGTAGGCGAAAGTTCCCCAAGGACAAATAAAAGCGGTCTTGTGTAGGTCCGCGGGGATGATATTGATTTGATTATATCTGGAGAAACCATCCATCAGAGAGAATAATTCACTTCTTGCACAATCATCAACAATTTTTTCAATGAAGGGGGTAGGAAAGTTTTCTTTAGGACAAGCTTTGTTAATGTCCCTATAATCAACGCACATGCAGATTATGTCTTGTTTCTTGTCAATTGAAACAAGATTGGAAACCGAGTCTGTTAGAGCCATAGGGTAAATAAAGCCAGCTTTAAGAAGTTTCTCAACTTCAAGCTTGATAGTGATTGATTTACGTGGGTGGACCAGATGAAGTCGTTGCCGGACGGGTTTAGTGCTCAGGTATGTCTTAATCTCATGTACCACAATGTCGGGGTCAATCCTCAAAATTTATTCATAGCTCCATGTGAAGACGTCACGAAATTCTTGGAAAAGAGACTTGTAGGTGACAACTTCCTCATGGGAACACGAAGCTTCAATATGCACATTTTTGACAACTCCAGGTTTTATGGATATGTCGAGGGGGATGGTGGGTGAGATATTACTTAAGTTCCCTTCATAGAACATATCGTGTGTAGACTCAGGAATGGTATAAATGATGACAATGATCGACAGGTTCAAGAGTTGTCGGTAACCCTCGACGGTGCATTGTTCCAGGAAGAGGATGGAACGATGATGTCCATCATCTGATGGTGTATCTTCCATGGATATAACATACATAATCATATCATCTATAGGAAAAATGACGCGGAATGGATCCGGAGATAAATCACCAAGAGAGGGGGTTGCCAATTGAATGGCTTGATAAGTGGATTTGACCGGACTCAAAGGAATTTCGTCACCATAACGAAGATGATCGTCGAGGTTGGGTACCATCCACAGGTCGTAAGATGTAGGGGTTCCATGAACATAGGTGGAGATCATGTTGATCAAGGCGACAAATGGATGTGGAACATCGGGTGGTGGAATAGGGAAAGTACCCATCAAAGAGGAATCTTTAAGAATACCCACACCAACGTTCTCATATCCAGGGGGGGGTTTGCAATGAAAGGTACATTGTCGGTATGTGCATCAGAGTGAAAGAAGGGCAATTGGTCTATGACAACTACTTTTCCTTGATGTGGAAAATGCATGACATGGAAAAGAGTGGACACAACTGCACACATGGAATCGATCCAGCTACGGCCAAGTAGAAGGTTGTAATCAAGAGGAGTGTAAAAGACCTTAACTTCAACATTGACTGTTTTTCCTTCTAACATAATAGGCAACGAAGGGAGGACACTGTAAGGCTTAAAACTAGAGCCATTGAAGGCTTTGGTCATGTTGTGGGATTCAGTCAAAGGAGGAGAGCCGATGGATTTCCAGCAAGTAATAGACATGACACACGTCGAGGCACCCTCATCAACAACTATTCTACAAATGTTTTTGTCGGAGACAATAACTTGTATTTGGAATGCGAGTTGAGGGGGTAACCTTGGAATGTTATCTTCCAAGTCAAAAATTATTAAATTCATATCCGTAGGGTCAATTCCACCAATAACGTTCAACAGTGCCTTCCGTTGT